>JAMJFZ010003035.1:2840000-3055000 GCA_026225945.1 Cricetomys ansorgei
GTGCCGCACTGGGAAGGTGTTCTAGGGTTGTCTGGGAAAGTGGGCTGAGGGAACGTGTAGGGCCCTGTGCCTGCCTCTGGGTTCCTGCCTCCTGGTTCTAACCTCCAAGGGTCATAAACCTAAGCCTGCTCCAGCTGCTCTTGTTTGATCACAGCAGCAGACAGCATTCTCTAAGACCTGGAGCTCAAAATCCTTCTGCTTCAGCTTCCTGAAAGCTGGGATTACAGCACACAGCACTGAGTTTGGCTTCCAGTTCGCGCGCGCGCGTGTGTGTGTGTGTGTGTGTGTGTGTGTGTGTGTGTGTCAGTCAACAAGAAGCTGACCTTGGAATGTCTTTCTCGAGTGCTTTCCACCTTTTCTCTTTATTTTGCTTATGATTGTTTGTGTGTGAGTATGATGTGGGGGGCACACATGGTGCAGCATGTGGATGGAGGTCAGAGGACAACTGTATGGATCTAGTTCTCTCCTACCCTTGCTTGGGTTATGGGGCTAGAACCCAGGTCACCAAGCTCACATGGCTGAGCTAGAATACCACTGGCCCACCACCTTTAAGAAAATGTTTTTAGATTTGTTTTATTCCTATTTTGAGTATGTGCGTGATTGTGAGTGTCTGACGTATGGGAGGGTGCCCGAAGAGGCCAGGCCTATTGCGGGTGATCCCCTGGAACTAGACTTGTGAGCCTCCCAATGTGGGCCCTGAGAACCAAACTCCAGTCCTCTGCAGGAACAGGAAGTGCTCTTAGCCACCGCGCCATCTCTCTAGCTGTTTTAATTTTTGAGACGGGGTCTCACTACGTAGTCATTGGCTGACTTGGAACTTTACGTAGACCAGACTGACCTAGAACTCACAAAGACCTACCTGCCTCTGTCTCCAAGTCCCGGGACCAAAGGCGTGCACCCCCACACCCAACTCTTATTTTACTTTTTAAATTACATGTTTGCATGTGTCTGTGTATGTGCATGTGAAGACAAATGCCCAAGGAGGTCAAAGAGGGCTCCAGATTTCCTGGAGCTGGAGTTACAGGCAGTTATGAGCCGCTGACGTGAGTACTGGATGCTAAATTCCAGTCCGCTGCAAGAGCAGCGAGTGCTCTTAACCACGGAGCGGTCTCCCCAGCCTGTAGTGGGATATTTGAACCTGTCTCCAGATATTGTAAAGTTGTATGCACTGTCTGTGCAGGGGATGACTAATTTTTTGCTGTATAAACTTCTGTGCTGTAAAAGCCAGCTTCTTGCTTGTGAAAAGTCGGTAGCTTTCTGCTATCCAGAAAGCTGCTTGCTTGTTGTATTTTGGTACTCAATTAATGGTCTGCTTCTAATACCTGTTCAAACCCCTGGAGCAATTGGTGTTCAGATTTACCTTGCTCACTGAGATCTTAACGTTAAAGACACTTGATTGTTTTATTTCTAATGGAGGAACTTTTTATGACCTTCTCCCTCAGCCTAAGCACTGGACAAAGAATACCTCACCGAGGGCTTTGGCTGACCTGCCTGTAAATGGCATCAAGTCAGCTGGCTAAAGGCAGAGGGTTGTTGTACTGTGGAGGCTCTGTTCATCATGCAAATAAGGCCTTTGTGTCAGTAGGGTGGAGCTCCCAATTAATAAAACTCCTGAGAGACCATGCGGTCACGGTTCCCTCCATAAGATAGGCTGTCCCCTCTGTCTGGGCTGTTCAGGCTTGCTTCTGGAAAATTGTCTTTTTTGCTCCTATCAGACCCACTTGAGTTATGGTTCTGTCTACACCAGCCTCTCCATTTCTGAGGACAGAGCCTCGGAACCTAACCCTAACCCAGACTGACCAGCCAGTTAGCCTCAGCATCCACCTGCCTCTGCCCGCTCAGTTCTACCAGCTTTGAGGTGCTGCTGATCCGAGCTCAGGTCTTCATGCCGTGTAGCAAGGACTTTACCCACAGGTCATCTCCTTACCCACATTTCCAACTCTCTCTCTTGTTTTTTTGTGTTTTTTGTTTGTTTGTTTGTTTGTTTTTTGTTTTGTTTTTTTCGAGACAGGGTTTCTCTGTTGTAACTCTGGCTGTCCTGGAACGCACGCTGTAGACCAGGCTGGCCTCGAACTCAGGGCCGCCTGCCTCTGCCTCCCGAGTGCAGGGGTTAAAGGTGTGCGCCACTGCCCCCACACACACTTGAATTTCTATAATAGTTTTTAACCTTAGAGAAATCATTAATGAACCAATACATCTTGTGAAACTCTTGATCCAATATTCAGCAGTTTGTATTCTATCTTTCTCTTTCCTGTTGAAGTCGGATAAAATTCAATCCTCTTAATCCAAGTGTGATGGCATCTGTAACCCCAGCATTCAGGAGGCTGAGGCAGGAGGATCGCTGCAAGTTCACAGCCAGCTTGGGCTACATAGTGAGGTCCTGTCTCAAAACAACAACACAAAGTAGAAGGGAACAGGTGTGAGATCACCCCTTTTTCTCTTGTTGCTGGAGACTGAAGCCAGGGTCTCACAAGCGCTAAGCAAGTGCTCTGCCGCTGAGCTGCAGTCTGCAGCCCAGTCCTATCCTCCGGAATTATTCCTATCTAACACATACCTTTCCTTCTCCCAAGCTATACTTTTCTAAGTTGTGATGGTGTACATCTGTAACCAAGTGCTTGGGAGGCTGAGGCAGGAGGATTGCTGTGAATTAGAGATCAGCCTGAGCTTTGTAGTAAGACTTTGAAAAAAGAAAGAGCATGGTAGCCTATGCTTTTAATATCAGCACTCAGGAGGCGGAGGAAGGCTGGTCTCTGAGGAAGGTTTGATGTCAGCCTGGTTGACACAGTGAGTTCCAGGCCAGCCAGAGCTGCACGAGACAACGGCTGTCTCAGGAAGTTCCAGGCCCTAGACTGGCAGTCTTATTTATTTAAAGTTCTTATCACATTTCTTTATTTTGTGGGTGTATGTATGCTCATTCCCATGTGCTACAGAGCAAGTGTGGAGGTCAGAGGTCAACTGTCCAGAGTTGATTCTCTTGGGCTGGAGTGTTGGCTCAGCAGCTCAGAGCAACTGTGACTCTTCCAGAGGACCTGGGTTCAGTGGCCAGCAGCACACAATGGCTCACAAGCATCTGTAACTCCAGTCTCAGGGGATCTGATGCCCTCTTCTTACCTCTGGGACTAGGGACACACATGCATGAAGGTAAAATACTCATACACACAGCATAAAATAAATACAAATATAGAGATTTTAAAAGAGTTGATTCTTTCTTTCCGCCATGTGGACCCTGGAGATCTCTTCTGGTCCTCAGATTTAGTGACAAGTGCCTGTACCCCCTGAGCAATCCCGCCAGCCTCTGTTTGTTTGCTTGTCCATGAGTCAGGATCTCTAGGTCAGGCTGATCTCAAACTAGGTGAACAGCCAAAGACGGCCCTTAATATCTGATCCTCCTGCCTCATCTGCAAACTGCCAGGACTACAGGTGTCTGCCACACGCCTGGTCTATGAAGTGCTGGGAGGTGAGTCCAGGCCAACACTCTCGGCCGAGCTGCAGCCACAGCCCTTGCTTGTTTGTTTTTTAGGCAAAGTCTTGCTATTTGCTCTGAATGGCCTGGAACTCATGGCGTTCCTCTGCCTCAGCCTCAAGGACGCAAGAACGCAGTACTCACAGGAATACACCACTGCAGCTGACGTTCTAAGAGGAGAGGGTTGCTACCCTATTCTTTGTTCTTTCCTGAACTGTTTGAGAATGAGCGGGTCGAACAGCAGTTGTCACCACACGCACACGCATGCGCACACACACACTCCTAAGGTGATTCCTATGAACACCCAGACCCAAGAGATTCACTGCATTTTGAGCTGTATGAGTCACCGACAGTTTAGCGTAAATAAGCTTTTCAGGAAGACTGTGAGAACCCAGAGTCTCTGAAGGTCACAGCTGAAGATGAGATGCCCAGTGTGAATCAGACCTTGGGACAGGCTGTCCTGCCAGCTGCTTGGAGCAAGATGAGACTGCATTGTAGCTCAGTGGGGAAGTGTTCACCTAGCTTTGGGTTTGCTCCCAAATCACACAGAGAGAGAGAGAGAGACAGAGAGAGGACACACAGAGAGGGAGGGAGAGGGAGGTCTCTGGCCAGAATGGCTGAGGACTAGGAATTGCTGAGACAGGTTGGTTGGCCCTCTTAGGCGGACCAGCCTAGCCAGCTGCCTGCCTTGCCCTGGCAGTGGGCTCCTGAGCCCAGGCGGGCTGCGGAGGGTGCAGACACCCCGGCACCCAAGGCCCTTCAGCCTCTCACCCCATGGGCCCCTCTCCTGAGTGTTGTGGGAAGGTCCAGCCTGCCCAGACCCTGTGGCCTCATGCTCTCCAGGTAGGAAGGCACCCTGCCCCTCACTAGCCAGACAGCCTCCACCAGGTCCCCAGAGCTGGGGGCTTTCCTCATCTGCATGCAGGCATGCTCCATAGGAACAGAGGAGATAGCGAGGGGAGCCCAGCTATTTTTAGTTTCAGGTTTGTTGAAAGAATGATAAAGAGACCTAAGCTCAAAGAAGGGTGGGACTAAGTGATGTTTACATCATGGGCTGGGCATGGCAGCCCGGGGAAGCTGAGGCAGGAGAATCATGAATCTGAGGCCAGTGTGGGTCCATAGTAAGATCCTGTCTCAATAAGCCAAAAAAGAAACAAACAAAAGAAACCAGAGAGCTGGCCTTGGTGATTCACAAGTAAAATCCTAAGACTCCTAGAGGCCACGGCAGGAAGATTTCCACAAGTTCAAGGCCA
Organism: Cricetomys ansorgei; assembly: GCA_026225945.1. Lineage (NCBI taxonomy): Eukaryota > Metazoa > Chordata > Mammalia > Rodentia > Nesomyidae > Cricetomys > Cricetomys ansorgei. Next base: position 2,844,717 of record JAMJFZ010003035.1, read on the forward strand.
GCCTGAGCTAGACCATTTCACCCCTGCCGGTAAAAAGGAAGTGATGATGGAGTTTAAATGGAGCCGCAGACTCAGTTACCGTTCTCGGGAAGGTGGGGCTTCCTAGGGAAACAGAGTCAGCGCAGGCTATCGGGACACCAGAAGACACAGTGGAGGATCTTGACATGGCTGGGCCCGGACGCCAGTGTCAGCGGGACTCCCTTTCTCAGCCTCATCTCTCGAAGCTCAGACCCCATGTCCTGTTGAGAGGTGTCACCCCATATAACCTCCGCCGTCTCCCCCAAAGCTGCCTTAACCACGACCTCAAAGCACCTCAGTGAGCTCCCTGGTAAGGGAGGGTAAGTCCCAGCACCTTCCTGAGACAGGGTGACTCTCAGGGCAGCAGGGGAGGGTGGGGGCTGTCACCTCTGTGTCTCAGTCTCAGGAAGAATGGCAAGAACTCCTCCCCTGTAGTGTGCTGTCTGCTGTGCTGTGAGGGCTCAGCATTCTTGACAAGAGAGGTGACAGCAGGGCCCAGAGCTCTGGAGCTATGACTCATCTCTGCACACCCAGCCGATCACGGACCCCCACCCCCACCCCTCCTTAGCAGTTCCCATCAGGCAAAACCCATAAGATGGCCTTGAACTCACAGATCTGCCTGCCTCTGCCTCCAGAGTGCTGGATGTGCACCACCAGCCGGCTCCTGTTCACAGTTTTTTGAGATGGTTTCATGTAACCCAGGCTGGCCTGGAACTATGGAGGATGAGCTTGAACTTGTGGCTTTCCTGCCTCTGCCTTCCAAGGGCTGGAGTTACAGGCCTGCACCCAGTCTTGTTCGATGCTGGGGATAGAACCCAGGGCTTTGGACGTGCTAGGTCATGCTAGACTCTACCACCTGACCTACGTCCCAAGCCCCAAGGTCACTGTTACTGAGGGCCTGCTCTCTGCCAGACTTTTAACTCCTCTGGGAGGCGCAGTGTTACCGTTTTACAAATAAGTAAACTGAGGCAAGGTGTGGCGAATAGGTCACACAGCTGGGGACCGGCAAGGCTATCAGGCTCTGAAGAGTTCCACCCTCTGTCTGTTCCAGACTCAGTGCCAGGCAAGGTGGGAGTCCAGCAAAGTGGGGAGACAGTCACTGAAGAATGCGGGGAGCCCATTCTTTTTACGAGTTCCCGGCACTTTATTTTACAGATGCCCAGAATCTCGGGTCCGTAGCCCTTGTGTACACGGCGTACTTGAAGCCATTTGCTGCGACAAGCCCCGCAGTGATAGCTGCCCTCTCCCACGCCGTCCCACTGCGTGCCGGTAGTGTAGGAGCGTTGAAGAGGTGGAGCCTTAGCGGGACCCTCACCCAGGCCTGACCCAGACTCACCTCAGAGCAGGTTCCCAGGAGCTGACTTCAGAGCAAGAGCAGGCTTTCTTGTGATGAGAGTATTTTCCCTGGGCCTCAGGGGGCAGTGATGGGTGCCAGCCTGGGGTGCTGAACAGACCCAGCTGTGCAGGGCAGATTGCCATCAAGGCAGCTGAGTGGGCCTAGCTCAGAGCAGCCTTCGGAAGGAGCCTGGCCTCGAAGCTCAAGGAGGCCCACAGTGGGAGGAATAGCTCAGTGGTTAAGAGCCCTGGCTGCTCTTCCAGAGGACCTGGGTTCAACACCCTCAACCCACATGGTGGCTCACAACCGCCTGTAACTCCAGCTCCAGGGGTACCAGGCATGCACATGGTGCACAGGCCCATTTGGGTAAAATGTTCATACACACAAAATAAAACATTTTTTAAAAAGGGGGGAGGAGAGCTGGAGAGATGGCTCCCTCATGGAGTCTGACTTGGTATATTAACCACACTCAAGGGTAGGCCCCATGCCCAGCAGGAGATGGTCAAAAAAAAATCATTTAGTATTCTTTTAACAGTGGAAGGACATGCCATTGTGTAAATATACTGCGTTTTCCTGGTCTGTTTGTCTACTGATGGGCATCCAGGTGTTTCCAGTTTCTGGCTGTTGTGACTGGAGCAGCAGTGACATCTTGAACCAGGTCTCTGTGGCAGGGTGTAGCGTCCTTCAGGCATATGCCCATGAGTGGTGTCGCTGGCTCTTGAGGCAGACGGCTTCCGGCTTCCTGAGGAACATGCACACTGATTTCTGCCCACTCTTTCACTGTGCTTTGAGACAAGGCCTCACTTTGTAGACCAGGCTGTTCTCAAGCTCATGGTGATCCTCCTGCCTCATCTTCCTGAGTGCTGTGTAGGTGTGTCCCACGCCTGGCGCAGCCATTTGTGTGCTGTTCTGTTTCCTTGTTCACATCTTCCTAATTCACTCCGCCGTTTCCGAGCAGGCGGCGCCGGTCTGTTCTGCATAGCGGAGGCTGCCCCTCCTAGAGTCACACCTAAAAGCATCTGTTGACACAAGGTCAAGTCCCCTCTCCTCTCGGTGAGTCTTGCCTGACCGGTACACAGGGTGAAGGCACTCAAAGCAGCAGATCATGGGTTGTGGTGACTCATGCCCTGAGGCCGAGTAGCTGCAGAACGAGTTCAAGACCAGCTTGGTCCGCTCCGGAGAAGGAAGCAGCGTGGCTGCTGGTGACTGTCCTACTATTACTCACAAGCTCCTGCTTTTGCTTGCATTGCCACATGCGGCCTTGGCAACTGAAGGAGGACATGGGAGGAAAGAGGCAGAGGGGGTGCAATGCTCGGAGGTGACGTCACTGACCCGGGCCCCAGAGAACAAGCCAGCCCGTGCAGCAGTAGGCTGCTTCAGAAAGACTAAGGTTTGTTTTCTTTCTTCCATCTTTGAGACAGGGTCTCATTATACAGGCCTAGCTGGCGATGCTGGCAAGGCTGGCCTCAAACTCAAGAAATCCACCTGCCCCGCCTTCCAAGGGCTGGGATTAAAGGTGTGTGCTACCAGGCCAGACGCCTGTAACAGCATGAATGTGGGGCAGTAGTTACCTCTGAACTGAGCTGTCTGTTTGTTTTCCAGACAGGCTTTCTCTCTGTAACTCTGGCTGTCCAGAGTTGCTGAGTTGCTGGAAGTTGCTCTGTGGATCAAGCTGGCCTTGAACTCGGAGATTGGCCTGCCTCTGCCTCCTGAGTGCTGGGATTCAAGGCACGTGTCGTCACCACCCATCTTACACTGACATTCCTTAGGACACACAAGACTAGCATTTCCTTCCGTCCTCCCTCCTCTGAGATACCAGATCCATTAGGCACTAAACTTGGCTCTGGCCAGGTAATGGAAGGGGAATGTCCTGCAGGCCAGGTTCCCTAGGTAGGAATGTAGGGTGAGCTGGGGGTGAGCCGGGGGTGAGCCTCACCCCAACCCATGCCACTCCACTTCCCTGTCTCTGAGCCTTCCTACTCCTTCACCTGGCCCCTCTGCACCACCCCCACAGTTACTTGGGAATATGAGAACCCAGCAGGCCCTCCCTCATCTTCCCAGCGTGCCTGTAAACTGTGTGGCTCTCATCTCCACTAACGGGGTTTTAAAGTAGTTTTTATTAAGCACGTGATTGGACGAAGCCTGGGTTCTGAGGCTTGGGATGATCTGTCCTGGACTGCCCACAGGGGAAGCACCCACCCCTACCCCAGCTAAAGGCTAGCTCAGAGAAACGAGCCTGCTGTGTCTGATTTAGCCCCACCTGTTGTGTACTAAAGGTGTTTTTGAAACAGCTGTGGATGATGCCCCGGAAGCAGGCCATGTACAGAGATCTGGCCCCAAGTCCCAGCTCCACGCCCTCACTGCCGGCACGTCCTTGGATGCTGCAAAAATTCCCTAGCGGGACCTTCTTCATGCTCAGGTAAGCCCATGGGTGCCTGCCTGGGTGGGTACTGGTAAATAAAATAAGTCCCAAAGCCTCACGGAGGCTAAGGAAGGGGACAGGCGGCAAGCTCAGAGGCCTGGATGTGCCCTGCCTGGATGCCTGTACGTTCTATGGCCCTGAGACCAAAATGGGGAAAGCCAGAGACAGTGTCTTCCAAAGTAACCAACACTCAGACGCTAAGGAAGGAATGGCGTAAGTCCAGGAGGTGGGGCCAACCTAAGGGGCCACCTTAAAAGGGTGTGGGTCGGACTGAAGAAGATGGCGGAGCTATAAGAGCACTTGTATTTGCAGGGGACCTGAATTCAATTCCCAGAACCCACATGGCAACTCACAGCTGTCTAACACCAGTTCTGGGGGATCCCTCGCCCTCTTCTGACCTCTTGAGGGCACCAGGCAAGTGATGCACATACACACATTTAAACAAAACACACCTGTCAAAAAAAAACTTTTAAAGGTGAGGGGCCACCAGGGGCTCCAGCAGTGAGATGGCCCTTACACCGTGTGCGAAGCTGGGGGTCCAGCTCTAGCTCTGTCCAGCTCAGCAGGGAGCGTGCTCGCCCAGAATGTACAAAGCCCTGGTCCCCAGCTGACCGAAAGTGAGGTGTGGTAGCCTATACCTGTAACCCCAACACTTTGGGAAGTGGAAGTATGGTAATCAGAAGCTCAAGGTCCTCTTTAGCCCACATACTGAGTTCAAGACCAGATGGTCTACGTAAGACCTTGTGTGCAGTACTGTACCAGGCGAGGGCCCTCCGGAGAGAGGGCTGCAGGCTGCTGGAGTCAGGCCCCCGTGAGCAAGCACTCCCACCCTGTCACCCATCAGCAGTCACTCACAGCAGGCATTTACAATTTTTATTTACTTTTTGGATAGGGTGTCTCTGTGTAGTCCTTGGCTGTCCTGGAACTCACTCTGTAGACCAGGCACAGAGATCCTTCTGCCTCTGCCTAGGAAACACCGACCAAACAACCACATATAGGCGTTTAATATCTGGTAGGACCCACTGGGAGAGTTTTGTTTTCTCCTGAGACTCCCTCAAGAAAGCAGTCCAGGCCTTCTGTTCAGCTAGCAGGCTGGCACGTGCACCGTGCCCTGCTCGACGTGATCGTAAAAGGATTCAGACGGAAAGGCTTTGGTGTCAGGCTATAAAGAAGTGCGGGCAGGGCACAGACACGGAACAGTGAGGACAGGAGCACTCACCATGTGAAGAGGCAACTCCAGCACAGGGAGGAGAGGCTCTCACAGTGTGATCCATATGGGAAGAGTAAAATTAGCTGCTTCCCAGCTGCAGGTGGGTTCGGGGCGCACTTGTGAATAACAAAACTTTAGCGTGGAGGAGAAAACGCAGGAGAATATTTTTGTGATCTCTTGGTAAATAATCTTTTAAAAGTAAACCTGAAACTTAACTGCACACACAAAGAAAAGCCAGCTTTTTCTAAGTGTGCAGCCTGATAAGATTATGTAGAGCAGATCCAGCTGCGCCCTCAGCAGACCGCCCAGCGCCTCCCTTTGCTGTATGTGGCGGGGGTTCAGAGACCAAGCACGGCGGCATGAGGTTCCAGTGGGGGGAGGGGCAGGTACTTGACAAGCAGTCACGGGTCAGCTCCACCTCGCGGGGGCTCAGATGGGGACCAGGGCCTGGACAGGACGCACCTCTGTGGCCGTTCTTAGGAAGTGGAGACTGGACTGTCTTAGTACGTCACTGCGAATCTGCTGTGGCAAGAGCCTCGAATGTCTGGGCGTGCGTCCTGCCTGTCCCTCGCAGGACAGGGGACCCTTACTGCTGATTTCTCAGGGCCATGCTATGCAGCTCTGGCTGGCCCGAGCTTGGACTCCTGATTCTTCTTCAGCCTCCGCCTCCCAAGTGCAAGGCCTGTGGGAGCCTCTCCCTGCCCCACCCCCCAATAAACATGTTAAATGTATTAGACAGTGCTGACACCAGCGGCTGTCAGCCGTGGGTCACAACCGTTGGAAGATGCTCCAATGGTCTTAGGGACGGAGACACTGCTCAGGAGCAAAGTGACCGGTATGAAGTAGCAAGGAGCATACTTTTATGGTTGGGGTCACCACAGCATGAGGAACTGTGGTAAAGGGTTGCAGCATTGGGAAGCTTGAGAACCGCTGAGCTTAGGAGAGCGAGGAACAGCCTCATCCCAGTGTCATTCCAGCCTCTGGGAGCCAAGGCCGCTGGTCTCAGGTCCGTAGCTGTTACTCAGCATTCAGATCTCCCGCTCCGGGCTACTCAGGCAGAGTGAAATAGGGGGGTCCCAGGCGCAGCACAGGTATGTGTATGTTATGTGGTCACTGTGCGGTGGCTTCCTAGGAGGCTCTGCTTTCTTCCCTCTCTCCCTGTCTCCTGGCCCTCAGGGATTGCTCAGAGTCACATCCTGCTGGTCCTCCAGAGGACCCTGACTCAGCAGTGACATAGTAGGGTGGGAGAAAGGTCACCCCTGCTGGTCACCGTCCTTCATCTGGCCCAGGGAGTTGTCCCCCATCCTGCCCCCACCCCTGGGGCAGGGGCCTGAGCTTTCTCAAGGTCGACTACCTTTGACAGGAGGAGGCAGAAGAGATCCAATCTGTCCCTGCAGACTGAGAGAAGACATCCTGTGACCGAGGAACGAGGAAGCTGACTAGACTGAGCCCCACCCTGGGCGGTGTCTGTTCAGACAGAGGGAAGAAGCCTCATGGTGCACAGTGCAGCCCAAACCTGAGGCTCCAGCCACCTGGATGGTGTTACCATGTCCGGGGAATCCGAGCCCTTGCCTTGTGTGTTCAGGATCTGGAAGATGGGTGGACGGAGTGTGGTAGCGTTTACTGTGCTATTCGTGTGTGTGTATGTGCACGCTTGCTCCTGTGTGACTGAGGTCCCTTCGTACCCTCTCTTTCCTGAAGAGGATTCTTAGGATCTTTTGGGAGCAGGGTGGGCAGCCTTATAATGTTCCATGTTAAAACGGAGAGAGAGATATACCTACCCATTCTGCCCCCACCCATACCCCGGGCCATTCCCAGATCCGAAGTCCCTAGATCCTGTATTAGACTAGGCTGGCCATGAGCTTGTATTTCTCCTGCTCCAGCCTTCCAAGCATCTCTGAGTTCAGGCCCCGCCAGCATCAGTTATCTGATGTTTGCCTCACGCTTATTCTGTGTGCGGATCTGAGCTCCCTCTCAGCAGTGCACTTTATCACCAGCTGCTGCTTTTCATCACACATTATGGAGCAGAGCCATTAGAGAGCACTTATCCAGCACGTGCAAGGCTCTGGGTTCTATTCCCAGCACTGCAAAACAAGCAGAACCCTGGGGCTGCCTGCTGCTCGGTGAAGGGCTCCAGGCTGCAGTTCATTTTATTGTGTCAAACTTCTTCTTAGTAACCATGATCTAGCCTGGTCTAATATCAAGTTTCAGCAGGGCTACATAGTGAGACCCTGACACACACACATACACACACACATGCATATACACATACATACATACACACATATATACATATACACACACATACATACACACACACAATACACACACATACATACATACACACACATACATACATATACATACACACACACAATACACACATACACACACATACATACACACACAATACACACACACACACACATATATATACACACACATACATACACATACATGTATACACACATACATATACATACACACACAATACACACATACACACACATATGTATACACACAATACACACATACACACATATACACACACATACATACATACACATACATGTATACACACATACATATACACACATACAGTACACACATACACACACATACGTAGACACACACACAATACACACATGCATACATATACACACACATATGTACATGCATATACACCAGAGGGAGGCTACAGGGAACTTGAAGACCTGTCAGAGAATGTTTGAGAGCCACGCCCTTTGCCATTTCCCACAGAGACACGTTTTCCCCTTGTATTCCAGCTCCAGTGTCCACTCAACAGGTATGAGGTAGCAGTTCCACAGGAAGGCACGGGTCAGGGTCACAGACTGGTCTCTCACCGCTGGAAGAGGCCCCCAGGTCACCAGGCCAGCTGTCCTGTGAGCACCTGCCTTGCACCAGACACCATGCCAAGCACTTTACAGAACTGGTTCATCCCATTCTTGTGACTTCCCTGCAGGAGGAGGTGCCATTGTGGCCATTAATAGATGAAGAAACTGAGGCATCACAGAGTTATTTCTGGGTCAGCTTCCTCAGCAGGATCAAGAATCTGGGGTAGAGATGAATGGCCGGTCCAGAGTGGGGGCCACCCTAAGGCAGGCTTGTCCTGCTGTGTCGGCTTTGCCGTCTGTGCCTGGATGGTTAATCCAAGAGACAGGTCATACACCTGGCAAAAGACACCATTCTTGGCGTGGGGGATAGCCTAGGCCACAGGCCCTGAGGCTAGAGGTTCAGATGGACACCAGGAGTTAGCATTCCATCTGGCCTTCCCGACATCTGCCCAGTGCTGCCCAGCTGACTCATGGAACTCAAAATCCATGTTTTATAAGGTCACCCAGGCACCCTGGGACTGCACACTCTGCTTGTTGACACGGCTAGCGTGGGAGCTTCTGCCTGGCCTGTGACACGTGGACACTTTTTCTTGGCCCCATCATCAAGACACAAGACCTCAGGCCTGGGCCACGCTACAAAACAACAGGGTCTCGCTACGTGTGGAAGGCTAGCCTGAACATACTGTGCATCCCAGACCGAAATTCTCTCCGTAACTCAGGCTGACCTTGGAGTCACAGCAACCTTCCCTCGGCCTCCCAAGCGCTGGGATTCCAGGTATGCATCGCCACACCCAGGGTTTGTGGGTAAATCCTGATAGGGCGAGCAGCAGTGGCTGTCTGGAACACTGTGGACAAAGGGTTCCGTATCTCTTGATGAATTAATAATGCCTGCCACAGACTAGGGAGCCATGGCTGTGTGCTGTGTGTTTGCTCAAGTGGCCCGTTTGAGTGAGCCCTCAGGAAGTTCCCCTAATGTCCCTGTAGACGAGATGCCCCAGTGACCTCATAGGTGAGATGCCCCAGCGACCTGTTTCTGTGAAGAGAGTCCTGGGGAAAAGTTGTGCTCTGGGGATTTTACGTCAGTACCGGCTTCTCATAGCCACTTCCTGCCCAGATAAGGGCTAGGGCCCACACCGGGGCTTCTCCGTGAGGCCGCAACCACCGTCTTGAGGCCTCAATTCTGAAGACTCCTGTCATGGAGTCACCTCCTTTCCCAGCAGGGTCCCCGTTTACCGTGCCCACACCTGCTGTCAGGGAAGACATGCAGATCCAGACCTGGGTCACGCGGCTGCTGTGGCGGCACACGCGGGCCTCCCTGGAGCACAGTCTGGTTTTGTTTTCTTTGGTTGGAGGGTCTGAGCACTGGACTTGAAGTCTGCCTTCTGCTAGACAAGCACTCTTTTCCCAAGCCTCCATCAGCCCCATGAGCACATTTTAAAAGCAGAGATGGCTCCATCCTGAAAGTGCTTGCGGGATCTGAGTTCAAACCCTGACACCAGGAAACAAAGTCAGTGTGACATGTCTGCAGTACCAGAACTCAGGAGACAGGCAGGCAGGCAGAACCCAAGGGCGCTAAGCTTTGCCTAAGCAGGAGCCCAGGGTTCCAGTGAGAGATCTTGTCCTAATAGTTAGCCTCTGACCTCCACCCACGCCCAGGTGTGCGTGCACCGCGTGCGCGTGTGCACACACACAACACAAAACTGCACACTAGCGAGGTGTGGTAGCTCATACTGTAATCCTAGCACATGAGATGCTGTGGCAGAAAAATTGAGTTTAAGGCCAGCCTGGACCGTGCAGTGACTGTCTCAAACAGACCTCAGAACCTGAATGGCTCTAACAGAGGAATTATATAGGGCGGGTAGCAAGTGGAGGGAGACCCATTTGAGGTTTCCCCTTCTCCATGGCGACTGCCTAGCAATTCTCAGAGTGGGGTTGGTGCACATGAAGGCCAGCTGCACCCCACCCGTGTCTCTGTTTGCTAAGCCCTGAGCAGGCCTCTGCTCTTTCCTCCTGAGACAGTCTTGTTCGGCTCTGATAGGTGGTTCCACCCCACCCTGTTCCCCAAGCCTTCTGGGTTGGAGGGCTCCCCACCCAGGGCAGAGGACCAAGGGAAAAGCCTCCTGTTAGACAAGTCATCCATGACGTCAGAATTCCAGAGACTAACTCGGGGAGGGAGGAGATGTTCAGCAAACTCTTAGAGTTTTCCCGAGCAGGGAACAGCCTTCCTGATTCCCACCTCCATCTAGCACGATGGTCTTCCCTCATCCCTCGCCTAAAGGCCATGGGCTTCCTCTTGAGTGTCTCCAGAATCAGAGCGCTCACCTGGAAGGGCTGCAGAGTCTAGGCATCTTTCTGTTGTAGTTTGGCTTTTTGTCTGTTTTGAGATAGGCTCCCTGGCAGACCTAGAACTCCCTCTGCAGATCAGAATAGCCGCTCACTCAGAGTTCCGTCTGCCTCTGCTTCCCAAGTGTTGGCAGGCTATGAGGTAGGCCCCACCACACACAGCTGAAAGTCTCAGAGGCCAGCATGTCCTCAAACTTACTGTGTAGCTGCGGGTGGTCTCGACCCCTGCTCTCCCTGCCTCTCCCTCATGAGTATGCTGGGCTTACAGGCATGTGCCACCATGCCTAACTTCTAGGCACAAGTTTTCTACAGTGAAATTTTCTGCAGTGAAATTATTCATTCAACAAACACTGACGTGGCTTCTACTAGGCGTCTGGCACACGGCTCGTCACTGGAGACGCAGTAGTGAACGAACCAAATCTCTGCCTGCCTCGACCTGGTGTTCTAGTCGGGAGTTCAGTCTGTCCAAAGATGGAGGCACTGTGGGGGCTGAAGCAAGGAGGGGAGCCGAGTGCTACGCTTGCTTCTTAACATACAGCAGTTAAAATAGTCTCGGGCAGCAGGGCGGTGGCGCATACCTTTAACCCCAGCACTCTGGAGGCAGAGACAGGCCGATCTCTGAGTTTGAGGCCAGCCTGGTCTACAGAGTGAGTTCCAGGACAGCCAGAGCTACAACAGAGAGACCCTGTCTGGAAAAACCAAAAACCATAATACAAAACCAAAACCAAAATGGTGACATGCAAGAAAAGTTCCAGAAGACACGAGGGATGAAAGGAGAGGAGCGAGGGCAAGTGTGGGGCCAGTGCGGAGGTCCTGTGGTGGGAAAGTAGCTGGCAGGTAGAGAAACAGCAGGGTCAGCGGTGTGGCCCAGTGTGGTGTGAGCAGTGTGAACTAGTGACGGATTGTGGGAATAAGGTAAGGTGGGCACGGGAGTGAGCACTGGGGTGTCTTTACACAGATGTGTGTGTGTGTGTGCATACTGTAAATGCTTTAAGTAGGAAAAGTTTAGATTAGAGATCAAACCCAGATGAAAGAATAGGAAATCCCCCCACGCACACCTGTTCACAGCAAGCCAAGTGACCAGTGTACCAGGAACGGCAAGATGGGGCCACTCACCCGAGCTTTGCTAGTGTTCAGCGTGTTCCTTAAGCTACAGGGAGCTCGGCTTCTACAGCCAACTGTATTGGTCTAGGAAAAGCAAAGACGAACTGCTGTGCGGGGCACAGACCGAGCAGAAGGTGCCACCCGGCCGTGTCAGACAGTGGAGGTGGGCTGGCAACCTCGGACCTGGACCTGAGCTGGGCAGGGCACTTCCTGCTCTGAGTCTCCTTGCCTGCGTGGTCCTTTCCGGAGTCTCTTGCCCTGAGGGGCAGCACGGGACGACTCAGCCTGATGGGCTTAGGTGGCCTTCAGGCACACTACCCACCCTGGGCTGCGGTGCAGGAAGGTGACTGCCAGCTCCTATAGTCAGCTACCACAGGTCATCCATCTGGAGGCTGGAGCCCGGGATCTGTCTGTTGCCAGGAAATCCTGTGAAGCTCAGATCTGGCTGTGACTTGGGATCTAAGATTGGCTCGAGGTGCCAACTCCAGGCCTGCTTGGCCACCCTGTGTCTCTTCTGGATTTCAGCTTCAGCTGCCAACGGGCAGGCCCAGAACAGGGAATAAGCAAAGGGAGTGGGGGTGGGGGTGGGGGTAGGAGTGGGGGTGAAGGGGGAGGTGCTCCAGGGAACAAGGGTCATGAGTGTGCTTCTGTGTGGGTGTGTATGTGTGTTCATGTGTGTGTACTTGTGCGTGTGTGTGTGTGTACTTGTGTGTACGTGGGTGGTCTCGAGGGCTAAGCAAGTGCTCTGCCACTAAACCACATAACCACATAACCTAGCCCCACATACTCAGCTCTTTGGCACTGCCAGTCCCGAACTCAGCCTGGCCTGCCAAGGACTGTACATGCACACAGAACAGGTCGTCCTTGGCCAGCGCCCAACATAGGCATTGTTACCGTTGTGGATGTAAGCCATTATCCTCTAAATGGCATCCGTGACGTGTGTGTGTGTGTTTGCTCACTTTGATTTGGGTGACAGGAGTCCAGGTCACATGACCAGCTATGATGTGGTCTGATGGAGGACTCCAGGGAGAAAGTACCTTTGGAGTCCAGATGGGCCTTGTCCACCCTGCTTTCTTTCCACTCTGCCTCAGGCCCCAGACATCCCAGGTCCAGCCAGAGTAAGCTCCCATTGCCAGGAACTGATGGCAAAGACCACAGTTGGGTCCCTGGCTCTGCCGCCAGCCCTAGTGGTCCCCAGAGTCGGACTGACAGCTTCACATTGTTACATTGTTTCCTGAACAAGTGACTTCGAGCAAGTTATGCAGTGCCCCTAGGACTACGCAGGATTTTCTGTCGTTTGGTTGCCAGGAACACGGTGGTTTATTTGTGGGTCTGGGGTTGCCTGCTAGGTGAGCTCTCCCTCTGAACTACAGCATGTCCTCAAACAGCTTTTCACCTTGAGATAAGGTCTCATTAAGATGCCCAGCCAAGCCTGGAACTTGCAAACTTTTTGTTGAGATTTCAGGCCTATGACACTAGGCCCAGCTCAAGATCGAGTTTTCTCACCTGTAAATTGGGTTATATTTATTTTGCTGGCTTTGGGGGATGGGTAAGACCCTGTTTGTGGGCTGGGGATGCAGCTCAGTTGGGAGAGTGCTTGCCTGGCGTGCATGGAGTCCTGGGTTTCAGCCCCAGAGCCCCTTAAACCAGGCATGGCGCTGCACACTTGTAACCCCAGTGCTTAGGAAGTGGAGGCCAGAGGATCAAAAGTTCCAGCTCATCCTTATCTGCACAGGAAGTTCAAGGCAGGCGTAGGCTATGTGAGACCTTGTCTTTAAAGTAAAATAAAATAAAAAATAGAGGGCCCTGTGTGAGCCACGAGGCTTGGTGCCCTGAATGGTGAGCAAGCCGCTGCAATTACCTCATCATCAGTTCTGTCAGCATGACCACCTGACAGACTCTCACTGCCCGAGCTTGTGTCTGTGCGTGTGATTGTGTTGGCACCGAGTGGTCCTTTTTAATTGCTGCTGGCGAACAGGGAGAGAACAGAGGCGGATCTAACGTGTAAACGATGCGCCGAAGCCAAGTGAGGTCCAAATGATGTAACAGCCCACTGTGCAAACAGAAGGGCTGCAGTAATTCCACCGGGAAACTGGGGGAGAACTGAGTCATCCTGCACGTGGCAGCACCCGAGGCTTGTCACCCTCACACAAGATGGGCTCTAATTGGTCATCTCTCCACCAGTAGCAATTTGGTGTCAGCCAGATAACATCATCTGGTTCCATTCAGCTCTCAGTTACTTAGCATTTTGCTGGGTTTGCAGTTTTCATTCATTCTTTCACACTCTCATTCACTGTCGTGGTGCTGGGCTTCAAACCTAGGGCTACACACAGGGTCCGGCAAGGGCTCTGCCACCGAGCCGCGCCTCAAGTCTGTGTCGATGTATGGCGTGCATCTCCCTAATGCAGATATATTGCTAAACTTTAAAAAAATGTAACACAAAAGGATAAATATAAAAATGGATTGTGTGTGTTTGTCTGTGCATGTGCACACCATGCTTCCTGGGTGGAGTGTGTGTGTGTGTCTGTGCATGTGCACACCATGCTTCCTGGGTGGAGTGTGTGTGTGTGTCTGTGCATGTGCACACCATGCTTCCTGGGTGGAGTGTGTGTATGTGTGTGTGTGTGTCTGTCAAATGAAACAGTGGAGGTGGGGATGCATGCTTAAATCCCAGCACTGGGGGGTGGGGGGGACTGAGGCAGGAGGATCAAGAGTTCAAAGCTAACCTCAGCAGCTAGTTAGAACTTAGTTCCAGGCCAGCCTGGACTAGTGAACCCTGACTAAAAAGAGAATAGAAAAAAGAAAGAGGCAACAGAAAGAGAAGTTTCTGGGATAAATAAGATACAGCACAAACTGGTGCAGAGATGGGTAGATGCGGCGGTGGCAGCAGCTCCCTTCTGTCTCTTCCCCTGTGTATCCTGACCCTCATGGCATTGCGCGTCTGTTCACCTTGCACTGACCGTCTCGAAGAAGCAAGGTTCACTTAGAGGCTGGTCGTGCGCTGTAACCAAGCCCAGCATTCAGGAGGGGAAGTGAGGGAATCAGGAGCCCAAGGTCATCTGTAGTTACGTGTGGAGTGTGAGGCCAGCCCGGCTACACAAAACTAAACTCATGTACGTTGACCGGGGAGACTTTGCGATCTATTTCCTGTTAAGGCAGCGTACGGAGTTCAAGTCAGAGCATGCCTGCATTGGCCAGAGAGAGAGGGAGGGAGAGAGGGAGAACGCCAGGTCAGGAAGGTGGGACCTACCAGGGCCCTGGGAGGAGACTGTCCTTATGAGTCAAGGCCACCAGGAGCCTCTGGGAGAGTCCCGAGCAATGGTGCATCTGCAATGAATTCTGGATCCTGTCTTTCCCCCAGGCAGGTGACATAGCTGGTGACAGCTGCCAGGAAGGCCCTGCTGGGCTCAGCCTGGCCCAGGGGGCCCACACGTGGAACAAGTTGAGGGTACTGCCTCAGACAGCCGTGGGTGTCTGACTTCAGGGGAAGGGCTGAGAGGTGCCAGGGGCTTGTCAGATGGGTAAAGAGGCAGTGGGCTACCAACAAGCTACCAGTGGGCTACCCAGGAGCCAGAACAGGTACAGCCACGTTCGACTGGCCTCTCCGCCTCATAGGAAGACTGCAAGCTCCCAGTCCTGTGAGGAAGCCTGGGTGCTGGCCAAGGTAGGAGGGTGGACAGCTTGCCTCCCGGGCAAGCCAGCCGGAGGGCACAACGGCCTCTGCGCAGCCTGGCCCACGCCGAACACCTAACCAGATAAGCCTGCACTCTTAACGCTGGCTGGAAAGGCGAGGAAGCTGAGCCCCTGGCAGGAAAACTCCTACCACGTTCAGGGGGAGGGGCGTTCCCTGGTTAGTGAACGCTGTGGAAAAACCAGTGCGTACCAACTGTGGCAACACAGGTGAGCAGGACCGATCCAAGAAAGTCAGTATAAACCACAGCTGTGCCACCCACAGAGCCCTTCCGAGTGAGCTGAGTCTGATTCAGCCCTCATGCTGAGACAGAAGACGGGGTGGAGTAAGTGGGTGGGCCTTCCCCATTTTCATCCCCGTCCAGTCCTGAGTCCTCTTCCCGTCTAGATCTCAGTTTGAGAACCTGTGAAATGGGAGCGATAACAGCGCTTGTGTGCAGCCAGCAGCGCGTGAGGTAATGGTTGTCAGTCATGAGAACGTGACCCACAGTGAGCCAGTGAAGGACGCGTGGTCTGTGGATTCAAAGGATCGCTTTGTCTCCTTCAAAGATGCCCACGGGAGTGTGGTTTAGGGAGAAGCACCCGCCCCCAGGCTGCTCCTGCTCTCCCCAGCTCTCAGCCTGCAGTCCCCACTTTCTGATATGGGTGTGTGGAACCTCTCCACCTGTCCCCACCCCTCTCAGGCCAGCTCAGAGCCCACCCACCTGCATGCAGACTGCTGAGAGTCGCTCAGCTTCCCCAGCATAGTAACTGCTGTGCAGGGTGTTGTGCGTCCTTGCCTCCCACAGTAGAGATGTGCGTGTGTGTGTGTGAGAGAGAGAGAGACAGGGTCTCTCTACATAGACTTGGCTATCTAGAACTTACTATATAGGCCAGGCTGGCCTTGAACCTACAGAGAACTGCAGTTAAAGGTGTGCACCACTATGCCTGGCCTCAGATGGCCCTCTTATTTATTTGTTTGTTTATTTATTTATTTAGGTTTTTCCAGACAGAGTTTCTCTGTTGTAACTCTGGCTGTCCTGGAACTCACTCTCTAGACCAGACTGGCCTCGAACTCACAGAGATCCCGCCTGCCTCGGCCTCCTGAGTGCTGGGATTAAAGGTGTGCGCCACCACCGCCAGGCTCGGACCTTTTATTTTAAAAGCAGGCAAATAAGTGATTTAAGGCCAGCCTGTGCTACTTAGTCACAGACACCTTGTCTACACCCCTAGCCCCTCTGCTGTCTTCCAGACTTCCCTGTCTCACCTGCCTGTGGTCTCGCTTCAAGAAGTCCGCATTGGAAGGTGCTCCGTCAACGTCATGGTTAGCTTCAGTTGTCAACTTGACACACCCGGGAAGAGGGAACCCTCACATGAGGAATTGCTCCCATCAGATTAACCTGTGGGTAATCGCTGACTGATGTGGGAGGCCCAGCTTCGGGGCCTGGGGCGCCTTCCTGAGCGTGTGGTCCTGCGGGGCCTGGGGTGCCTCGGTTCCTGTCCAGTTCCTGCCTTGACTTCCCTCAGTGATGTTATGCAAGGCGTAAGCTGTCATAAACTGCCCCCCCCCAGTTGTTTTAGGTCAGTAATTTTATCCCAGCAACTAAGCTGAGAGATGAGTGAACCCCATGCTCAGCTCAGGGCCCCTGAGGACCTCGGGGTCTCAGGTTGCCACTCCCAGGTCCTGTCCCCCCCAGGCCCCTCAGGTGGGCTGCAGCCTGTTAGCTGGGCTCGGCTCACCTGCCGTGCCTGCCCTGTGACGAAGGCGCCCATCTTCCCAGGTACTGGCTGACTTTTCCCCATGCAGTGTTTGTTCTGAGGATTAGAGTCAGTGGCAGAACCTGTAATTTACAGAATCTCCTGCTTCTTTCCTGGCTGAACACACTGCATTCGTTTGTTTCGTTCCCCAAGTCCTGACAACACCGCCCCAGACATGTCCGCTTGATACCATCTGCCCCGACGGAGCTTTCTAAGCCGGGGGACGGGCTGCTTTTCCAGGACGCCCAGATGACTTTCTGCACATTCTTGTCCTACCCACTTGCTTGTCTGGACTGATCTCAAACTTGGTTGTAGCTGAGGCTGGCCTCTGACCCCTGCCTCTGCCTCTCAAGTGCTGAGAGTACAGGTGCCATCGCCTCGAGAGGGTTTATTTTATTTTACTTTATTTAGATGGGACTTACTATGTAGCCCTGGCTGGTCTCAAACTCAAACTGACCCTCAGCCTCTCTGGGGGCTGGGCTATAAGGTTAACCCATCGCACCCAGCATTTGCTTATTTTAGTGTGCAGCAGCTCTGGTTTATAATCTAGTCAAGAAACGGGCTCCTGCAGAAGTTGTTCTCGAATACCACCAGTAAAGCACAAGCAGAGTAAACAACCAGAGTCAGCTTTATTGAAGTATAACTGACATAGGCTGCATATATTTAAAGTATACAACTTAATATGTTTTGACACATGTATACACCCATGAAAATATCACCACAATCAAGATAAGGAACGTTTCCATCGTCAGCAAGGCCCCTTCCCCCCCCCACTTCCCCACGCAACCATAGATCCGCTTTCTGAATACATGTCCAGTGTGGGGCGTCTCCCCACTGTAGTCGGCAGAGCATGATCTTGGATTCCCTTTGTCACTAACATTCTGAAGGTGATGTCCCCAGATGTCATGAAGATGTGCAACTTCGTTTGCTCTGAACACTGAATGGCCCAGTATCACACTGCCATACGAGGGGCCTGGGCTTGAGAGCCTTCTGGTGTATGTCCCAGCTGACAGCACCTCCACCCATGACCTCCATCCCTTACTGAGGGTCAGAGGCACCCGAAGGGATTTGACGGAGTCTACGAACTTAGGGGGCGGGGGTGTGCTGTGGGAGCTGCACCTGGTGTGGAGACCAGTGCGGCGGCAGAGCTCTACAGTGCCCAGGCACGCGCCACGGAGACCAATCTGACCCAAGGCGTCAATAGTGCCGAAGCAGAGAAACCCCGGACAGGACCACAACCCAACGGGGAACTCGGCGTCAAGTGACCTGCTCAGTGTGAGGGTGAAGGGGAGCAGCGGGCTGGTTGGAGGGGCAAGGTCACAAAGGGAAAGCTAAGGACGCCACTGAGACTCTGGTTAGAGGACAAGCCCTAAGCGAGGCAATGCCAAGACCAGGGCCGGGCACCCAAACAGGGCTGCACCCAAAGCTTTTACTAGGTGCCTAATTGTGGGTAGCCCTCGCCGGGCGCAGGTGATGCTGACATCGTCCATTAAACCACCAAGTGACCGGGATGCGGAGCCAGCGGTAGAAGGTAAGTGCTGACCCACCCCAATAAAGGAGAAAATGAGAAGGGCTGTTGGATCCAGTTCCAGTGGCTAGATATGTTGCCACCAAGTCACTTCCAGCTGAAGCTCCTCCCCCCACCTACAGACACCAGTTGGCCTGTCTTATAAAGGGTTTTTTTTTTTCCCCAAAGTGGTTCATCCAGAACTGGAAAGTTACTGCCTGATGTGGCCGACGTCGGACCGTGGCACCAGCAACCATCAGGGGAGCAGAGGAGTCGGGATGGACCGCAGGCTCTCTGGAGCTAGACGGTGAAGTATGGGCACGGTTTACTAGGTTTTGCCTGACTTGAAGCTTCTGTTGTTGTATCATAGGAGCTACGGAGACAGTGCTGAAAATTCAGGTAAGGAGAAAAAGAAGAAACCAGAAGCACCCCCATCCCTATGGTTTCCAGGGGCCTCAGGTTGGGGAGAGGCACGAAAGCGTCCCAGAGTTCCCCGAGGCGACAAAGGGACCCAGTGGGTTTTGCACTATAGTTCTCGATGGGCACTTATGGATCAGATGCAGATCTAGGATCAAGAGAGATCTGGCTGCCCCCTTCCCCCACGGTTCCGCCCCTCCCATCTCCAGACTCCAGTCCCTCCTAAGGATTCTCTAACACTGATAAACCTCACCTAGAGGCCAGTCAGGAACCGAGCCAGGGAGCCTTAGAGGCAGCTTCACTTCCTGGACCCTTGGGCTTCAGGTCACTGGGTGGGGAGTGATACAGGACTTGGTTCAGAGTCTCCCTCCAACTAGCCTGAGGAGGACTTCCCGATCCTTGTCAGCAGAATTTCTGCAAACGTAATCTACGTGGACTTCCAAAAGAGAGGCAGAGTAGAGGCAGCTGTGTGGGCAGGGCAGCTGCTCACTCTCACCTGCCCTTCACGTCCCCCTCCCTCCTCTGGGCCGCATGGCTTAAGAGATCCTGCTTCCGGTCAAGCCATCTTCAGTGGGGAAGGCTGGCAAGAGCAAACAGTCCTGCCGGTTCAGCCTTGGGTTCGGCTGGCTTCCCCTCTGAAGACCCAGTGAGACTCCTCTGGGCCAGCCTTCAGGGAAGGTGGGACCCCGGGGGGCTTCCATCCTGGGATGACCTCTCTTCGAGGTCACAGGACGACTGGGAGGAGACTGGGGGACTCCCTGGCTAGACTGGGCCAACCCTATCCCCATTTCCCTTAAATGGGTGCTGTTGCTCATGCTTGAGGAAAAGCTCTGACTCATTTCCTGCCTCAGTCTCACCACACGGGTATTGTTCTCCCAGCTGCGCGCATGCATGGAGCTAGCAGGGGCTTCACCATGTGGTCCCTCAGGTCACGGCCTTCAGGGGAGCCTCAGTCTGGGAGGGGCAGCAAGACTTAGAGACTTACCTCCCATCTTCTAGGACCTGTGTCTGTAGCCCCCCCCCCAACAGGGTTCTCTGTCTAGCCTTGGCTGTCCTGGAACTCACTCTGTAGACCAGGCTGGCCTTGAACTCAGAGCCCTGCCTGCCTCTGCCTCCCAGGTGCTGGGAATAAAGGCCTGTAGTGTGTGTAAGGGTGCTCAAATAACAGATTTCACTAACCGTATGCACATTTCCATTTACAGAAGGGTAAACTGAGGCGCCGGGAATTTAAGGTTGGTAAACTACTGCCACAGGGATTTGAGACCAACTTTGCTAGATGACTTTCCACACAAATGATTCAGGCATATATGTGTATTCCTGCACGCGCGCACACAGACACACATGCATACACACGCACACACGAGCACACACGCATGCACGCACACATACACGCGCGCGCACGCATACGCCTGTGTGTGGAGAGGGCAGGGCAGGACGGTGCCCCAGGTTGTCTCGCAGAGAGCAGTTATGGATGGCGAGGCTGCTGGCGACCGTGGAGCAGCGGGCCGGGACGCTCTTGGCAGCTCCTCTCTACTTTCTCAGCTCACGCTGCGGCCTGGGCCCGGTGGCGCGGCCGTTTTCTAGGGCAGGGACCCAGGGAGGGACGGGCTCTGAGCCCGGGCCTGCTAAGCTGTGCGACGTAAGAAAAATTATTTAAACTGTGTGCCTCAGTTTCCTTATCTGTAAAGTGGGATTAATAATGTCAGCCTGAACGGATTATGTGGATTAAAGAATGTACATAAGGAGAAGATAGTGTGAACTGATTGGCCCGGTGCCTGGCTCTCTCCGTGGTTGAAAAAAAAAAAGCCCACATAAAAGGAGGTGGACTGTTTCTGCTTATCCACCTGTCTCGGTGGAAGCGAATAATCCGCGTCCTCTAGCAGAGGCCGAGGGCTGCCCGCCGCCGCGAGGTCCGCCATCGACCCCCGACTCGGGCCCGGGAGCGGGGGCGCGGGGCGCGGGGCGCGGGGCCGCGGGGCTAGCCTGGGCTCCCGGCCGCGGGCACGTCCGGGGCTCCGGCGCCGCCTGCCCGGGCGTTCCGGGCCGGGCGCCGAGCCCCGCGCAGACCGAGGCCGCGGGCCCCGCCGCGTGGGGCGCTCGGAACGCCGGCCCGGCGGGGCGGCCCGGGCAGGCGGCGGCCGCGCAGCGCGGAGGTGGCGCCGCGAGGGGGAGGGGCGCGCGGAGGAGGAGGAGCCGGGCCGCCGCCGCCGTGACAGCGGCCCGAGTAAACAAGCCGCGCCGCCGCGGCCGGGCCGCTGCCCCCGCCCGCGCCCGAGCTCAGGCCGAGCCCTGCCCTGGTCGCCGGCCGGGCCGAGGCCGCGCCGCCTCCCCGCCTGCGCGCCGCGCCGCGCCGCCGCCGCCGGGCGCGGGGACCGCCCGAGCCAGGCCCCCGCCGCCGGCTCCGCGCTCGGCCGAGGCTGCCCGAGCGGCCGCGGCGCTCGCCCGGAAAAGTTTCCCCGCCCGGCTCCCCAGGGTAAGCGGCGAGGGCGCGCGGCCCGGGGCCGGGGAGGCGGCGCGCCGGGGAGCGGGGCCCGGGGCGGGCGGGGGAGCGCGGAGCCGGGCGGCGCAGCCCCGGGCCTCGCCGGGCTCCGGCCGCGGGTCGCCGGCCCCGGGCCGCGGCGGGAGGACGGGAGCCGCGCAGCCCACCTGAGCGCGGGGCTCGGGCCCGCGCCCGTACTTTTGCGCCGCGGCCGGGGCGAGCCCTCTGACCTCGGGAAGCGCCCGGGGCCCCTGCCGGGCGGCCCGGGCACAGCGTTCCGCGGGCGTCGCTGCCGCCGCCCGCCCGCCGTCCTCCGGGCCCGGCGGCTCGGGCCTGCGCGCTCCGGCCAGGGCGCGGGGTCCCCGGCCGCCCGCTCACCTGTGCGGCCGGAGCGGAGCGGAGCGGCCGGGGGCGGGATCGGCGGGCGCGCGCAGGCCGGCCGGGCGGCTCCGGTGCCTCCTCCGAGGCCCGGCCGAGGCCCCTGCTGCCCCCGCGGGGCGGCCGAGCGAGCGCCGGCCTGCTCGCCAGACAGGTCTGACGGCGACTCAGCCTGGCCGCTGCCTCCTTTCCCAGCGCCCCGTCCCTGCCCCCGGGAGGCCGACTTGCATCGCGCGAGCCCCGGGGTTCTGACGTGGGAAGTACCGGGGCAAGGCAGGTGATGCGGGCCGGAGAGGGCCTGTGGCTGCCCGCCAGGTGTGGACGCGGAGGCGAGGGTCGGCGCGCTAGGTGTTCGTCCTCCGTTGGGCTTCTGTCTAAAATTTGCATTTTTTTTAAAAAAGAGGATTCTGTGGCTTAAAAAAAAAAGTTTAAAAACCTATGGCTTAATAGTTTTTAACACACCGAGGAAACTGAGGCCCAGAAAAAGGAAATGACTCGTGTAAGATCAGAGAGGGAACAGGAGTTGAGCAGGGACTAGGAGTGAGGTCACGGGAGTCTCGGTGCCCGAGACAGGGCCGCCGTGGGGTCTCTGCCTGGGAGGCGGGCAGCATGGGGTTTCCCAGCAGTCTTCAGTGGCTCGCTCTGTGGCTGGCTCGCCAGTCTTGGGGCCTAGGAAACGGCAGCCACACCTGGGGTAGGTGCAGCTCTGATGCCTGGGGTGGTTGTCTGTGTTGGCAGGTTCTAGGGAAGGAGAAAAGGACTTTGCCCAAGAAAACAGCCGGGACACCACCACAGCTCAGCCTGTGGCCAGGCCCAGAGCTGACTGCTGGGCAGGACTGACCCGGGAGGCTAGAAATACACCCAGCCTCCTGGTTTGAGACAACTGGGGCTCAGGGTGAGTCAGAGTCTGGGGTGGGGGTGGGGAGACGCCTGTTCATTCATTGTCTCAGCTCTTGCCTTGTGAGTGGGGGGGGTCCTCCATGTCTAGAATCCATATCCTGTCCCTCATAGGTGGGGACCCTTGGTGGAGGGAGGCAGATCCTCTTTTTTTTGGGGGGGGGTGTCCTGTTCAGTTGTGCCTGAAGCTCAACTGCTTGCTTTTGGAACGCTGCAAGGTAATTAAATAGTTGGTTAATCACCTCAACGCCAGGCAGCTGCGGCTCCATCTACCGTTTGCCGGAGCCTGGGCTAGACCCAGACCAAGCCAGCCACGATCTGGAAGCTGCAGGCAGGTCTCACAGCTCTGGGCTGTCCAAACCCAAGAGGCTTTAGGTATGACCAGAGAACAGGTTCTGTCTCCATAGCTAAGTCCCTAAGCCATGCATCTTAAACGGGGACTTGGGGTCCCTTTACTCCTCAGCACTGGGACTCCCGCTTGCTCAACTGGCTTTATCTCCCAAGGGTCTGTGGAGCCCTTATTCCCAGGCCTGTCTTGGGAGCCCCTTGGACTCTGCCCCTCGGTGTGGAGCCTGAGTTGTGGGTGTCCCCGCCATCAGCTGTCAGGTTATTTTGGTGTAAACTGAAAATACTCCAGGAGTTGGTTGGCGGAGCCCCCTCCACCCGCAGGGTGGGATTGTGGCCGTTAGGAGGCCTGTCTAGTTCCGGGCATGCCTGGAGAATCAACAAGTGTCCAGTGGCACGTAGACCTGTCCAGCTCCCAGGGCAGTGTGTGCTGGGGGCCTTCGTTTCAGCATCTGGCTGAGTGGCCACTTTTCGGGGTGTGCCATGGGAACTGCAGAGGCAGCGGGATCCTTGAGCAGGCGCAGGAGCATGGTCCTGAGGGTACCCCAGCAGGCACTGGAGCTCTCCTGGGTGCCACCCACCTCTGGAACTTGGCTTGTGGCTAGTTGGGGCCTTTAATGAGGACAGTTATGTGGCCCCAGGCAGAGCGGTCTCACTGTTTACCGAAGGAGGAGACTATTGATTTAGCCTCACCGTGCTCCTGGCTCAGGAGCCAGTGTTTGCCCCGGCTGCCCAGCTCAGATTATGCAAGGTGGTGGGTCTGGAAGAGCCAGGGACAGCCCTGGGCCCTGACTCTAAAGATGGCTGTCACCTCAGCCCTAGAAGGAGGTAAAGCCTGGGAGCATCATGGTTCCCCAGACTCCATCCCAACTTAAATCACCCACTGTTCCTTCCCAGGGGCTGTGAGTCTTTTCAGATAAGTTTCCAGCTAACTTTTTTTTTTTTTTTTTTTTTCGCTGAACCAGGACACCCTAATGAGTTGGGTAGACCCTGTTCATTTTTTAAAGAGCCAACATTTTAATCTTTCATAAAATACACCTAGGTATTATGAGAACATACAATAGCACAAAGAAGAAAGTAACAATTACGACTCAGTCCTCCCTGTCTCCGAAGAGACATTGTTAACATTTTAGCGTGTGTCTTTCCAGATTTTGTTTTGGTTATGTATGCATATGCATGTATAGTTTTAAGAAAGCAAAATGGAATCATGTGTACATACCATTTTATAATGTATCTTTTCTTTTGTTAATTTTACATTTTTTTTTTAATGACTCAAGCCCTGATTGTATTCTTGATGGAGAAAGGCTTTGTGAAGGGAGATAGTGCCCTTTGGCTAACATTCAGGGGTGGGAGCTGAATTTCTTCTAGCGACAACGGGAGGGCTGTGTGTGTGGAGAGGCTGGGGTTCGGGATCCCTCGGAGCCGGAGTTTTAAGCGGTTGTGAACCATGCGTTGCAGGCCTCCGCAGGGGCAGTGTTGCTCTTAACCACTGTTAGGTTGTTGATTTTGAGACGGGGTCTCTTTCCAAACCTGGAGCTTGCAGATTTGGATAGGTTTGCCAGCCAGCAAGCTCCAGGGGTTCTTGGCCTTCTACGTGGGTGAGGTCCTCATGCTTGGGCCGCAGTGGTGTCCCCACTGAGCCACCTCCCCAGCTCCAGCTCCCTGAAGCCCCCTCTGGGCCCTGACTGAGCCTTGAAGATAGGAAGGGCAGTATTAGTGTGACTTTGAAGGGACTGACTCTGCTTCCTCTCTTGCTCCCTCAGAGCTGGCCCTCACCCTGTCCCCAGCCCTACCCATCTAGGCCCCATGCCCCCGCCAGTGAGCTCCGGGCCCCCGGCAGTGAGCAGGCACGAGGCAGCCAAGGCCCTGTGACCAGGCCAGGGAGACAGGAGCTCCGGGGTCCCAGTCATCTGCCCCCCCCATGGAGCTGAGGCCCTGGTTGCTATGGGTGGCAGCAGCAGCCTTGGTCCTGCTAGCGGCTGATACGCAAGGCCAAAAGGTCTTCACCAACACTTGGGCTGTGCAGATCCCTGGAGGCTCAGCCGTGGCTGACAACATAGCCCGGAAGCATGGTTTCCACAACCTGGGCCAGGTAGGTTTCTTCCCTGGCCTATTGGTGTAACTTCAGAACATTACCCTGTGGTGGGGTGAGAGAGGGCAGGTCCCTTGCAGCGTAAAGCAGAAACTGTTGGGCCTGTCTTCCAGGGCGTCTGGGCAGAAGAGACAGGTTCTGGGTGGCTACTGGGCCAGGATCCTTGGCTCTGTCCTGGTAGTGGGCTTTAGTCATGGGCGCTTAGAGAAGCCAGCACATTACAGTGAGGGCGTCCCTCTTTCCCGGCACGGCCCTGTGCGTCTGGGCAGATACCCCTTGCGTGTCCACCCCGTCCTGCCTCCCGGACTGGCAGATGGAAAGCCCGTCTCAGCCTCACCGCTTCGTTGCAGATCTTTGCTGACTATTACCACTTCTGGCACAGAGCGGTGACAAAGCGGTCCCTGTCGCCTCACCGCCCGCGGCACAGCCGGCTACAGCGGGAGCCTCAAGTGAGTGTGGCCCTGGGCCTTCCGGCTGCCACCCCCTCTGTTCTGAATTCTCCCCCACTCTGCACCCACCACAGACCTATATATTTCTCTCCTTCCTAGGTAAAGTGGCTGGAGCAGCAGCTGGCAAAGCGAAGGACCAAGAGGGATGTGTATCAGGAGCCCACAGACCCCAGGTTCCCCCAACAGTGGTACCTGGTACGCTGCCCCGTTGGCCTCTGGTCCTGTGAGCGGATGGGGCTGACTTGGGGCTCCTGATTCTTTCTCCCCTTTCTGCCTCTAGCCCATCCTGCCTTCCTGGAATCTGTACATCTCCAGGGAGGCCGGGAGCAGCATGCCAGGAGCTGGGAGGGGTGGAGGTAGAGGTTTTGGGGTGGGATGGGTTCTCGTGTTAGCAACTGCATACCTGTGGTGACGGGAGGTTTCTCTGCAGTCTGGTGTCGCTCAGCGGGACCTGAACGTGAAAGAGGCCTGGGCGCAGGGGTTCACAGGACGCGGCATTGTGGTCTCCATCCTGGATGACGGCATCGAGAAGAACCATCCTGACCTGGCGGGCAATTATGTGAGGGATGGAGGAGAGTGGTGTTGACCCCTGGCTGGGGCCTCAGGGACTGCCCTGTCACACCAGTGCGGTCGGGCAGCTCCTGATGGCGGCCATATTCTTACCAGGATCCTGGAGCCAGTTTCGATGTCAATGACCAGGACCCTGACCCACAGCCCCGGTATACGCAGATGAATGACAACAGGTGAGCAGGTTAGGCCTGGGCCCTGGCACAGGTGAGGGTTAGGCCTGGGCCCTGGCCTCTTCCCGTCAGACATAGGAGCGAGTCTGAATCACTGTCCAGAGGTTTAAGCCCCTGGGCTCTGGCCTCTTCTCTCTTACCCATCAGATGCAGGGGTGAGTCCGAATCACATGTCATTCTCTAAATTCACTAAAAGCTGAAGTTCAGCCAGGCTTGGTGGCACACGCCTTTAACCCCAGCAGATGGAGAGGTTGGCAGAGTGTGAGGCCAGGCATGCTGCATAGTCAGACCCTCTCTCAAACAACAAAAACATACAACTGAAGTTTCTGTCTGTAGTCTTGGACCCCCCCCCAAGGGAGTTTTGGTTTTGGTTTTCAAGGTAGGGTTTCCATGTGTAGCCCCGGATGTCCTGGAACTTGCTCTGTAGATGAGCTGGCCAGAACTCAGAGATCCATGGTCTCTGACTCCCAGTGCTGGGATTAAAGGTGTGCGCCACCATGCCTGGTTCCAAGGGGGGCTTTGATCAGAGCAAAGAGGACTACAGGCCCCACAGGGCAGTGCTGTACGCGCATGCGTGATTGACGGGGCTCAAGGGCCTTTCTGACCCCGCTCACGCTCTCTCGGCCGCGCTCTGTCCACCCCGCTAATGCTCTGCTCTTGACTGGCAGGCACGGCACTCGGTGTGCAGGCGAAGTGGCTGCGGTGGCCAACAACGGAGTGTGTGGTGTAGGCGTGGCATACAACGCCCGGATTGGAGGTGAATGAGTCTTGGCCCTGGGTCCACATTGCAGGTGGGAGGGACTTCCCTTGGAAGTGTCTCTGCCCACCCGCCCGCCACCTTCCCAGGATGGATGCTGGGGCAGCACGCTGTTCTGTAGGGTCCTTAGCAAACAGGAAAGCTGGACCCACGCAGCCACCCCCCTCTGTGACCAGGGGTGCGCATGTTGGACGGCGAGGTGACCGACGCAGTGGAGGCGCGATCGCTGGGCCTGAACCCCAACCACATCCACATCTACAGCGCCAGCTGGGGCCCCGAGGACGACGGCAAGACGGTGGACGGGCCGGCGCGGCTCGCCGAGGAGGCCTTCTTCCGGGGCGTTAGCCAGGTGGGGGTCCTGGCCAGCCTGGGAGTGGGCTGCGCCCCGTCCTTTCCGCTGCCGTGTTTTTCTGTGTTATCTGTCCTTGCTCGTGGCGGCGCAGGTCCTCCTGTGTGGCTTAGACGCGGGACTTGCCACGTGGTCCAGGCTAGTCTCACCCTCCTGGCTCTGCTGCCTCAGCTTCCTGACTGTTGGGGTTGCCGGTGTGCACCACCAGGCCGGGCTCTTGTGTCTCACTGTGACCTCGACGAAGGGTAAATTAAGTGCTGCAGACACCAGAGAGATGTCCCAGTGGGTGAGGGCACTGCTGCTCTTGCAGAGGACGCGGACGAAGTTCCCAGAACCCACGTGGTATCTCACAGCCGTCAGGAACTCCGGTCCCAGGGATCTGATGCCCTGCTCTGTCCTCCACGGACACCAGACCGAGTGTGGCGCATGCACAGACATGCAGACAAAGCACTCATACAAAATAAAAATAATTTTTTTTTTTTTTTTCGAGACAGGGTTTCTCTGTCGTAACTCTGGCTGCCCTGGAACTCACTCTGTAGACCAGGCTGGCCTCGAACTCACAGGGATCCGCCTGCCTCTGCCTCCCGAGTGCTGGGATTCAAGGTGTGTGCCACCACCATTGCCTAGCATAAAAATAAAAATTTAAATAACAAAAATAAATTTAAAAAACTAAGTGTTATTCAGACATTAAGGCGTGGGAACTGACTGCCTGTGTGAGGTCCGCGCTTATTTGTATTTTGTGTGTGTGAATGTCTTACTGGCATGTGTGTATGTCCACCTCGTACACACATGTTGGATTTCCTGGAACTGGAATTATGGATGGTGGGAGCCACCATAAGGATGCTGAGAGTCAAACCCAGGTCTTCGGAAGAGCAACAGGTGCCCATAACTGCTGAGCCATCTCTCTCTCTCCAACCTTGATCTGTTTTTAACCGGGGCGAAGGTTTGCAGTGTTACGCTGAACCGGTAGCACGTCAGGCAGGTCCTCCGCCTCAGAGCCACGTCACACCTAAGGCCGTGCACTTGATCTCAGAACCACCGAGTGTAGGTGACAGGGCCAAAGCGATGGCTTAGCAGGTAAAGCATCTGCACACAGACCGCAGCGCCCACATAAATGTGGAAGGGAGGAGCAGCTGCAGCAGCTGCTCTCTGAGCACGTGGGCAGCACGCACACAGGGTGGCACACCACACAGTAGGACTCAGTGCCCCGTCTTCCCAGTCCGCCCCTCTCCCCCACCACACCCCATCTTGATAGCCTCGGCCGGCTCTGCTTGCAGGGCCGCGGAGGGCTGGGCTCCATCTTCGTCTGGGCCTCGGGGAACGGGGGCCGGGAGCACGACAGCTGCAACTGCGACGGCTACACCAACAGCATCTACACGCTGTCCATCAGCAGCGCCACGCAGTTCGGCAACGTGCCCTGGTACAGCGAGGCCTGCTCCTCCACGCTGGCCACCACCTACAGCAGCGGCAACCAGAACGAGAAGCAGATCGTGAGTCCCGGGCCGGGGTGGACCTCGCCCCTCAGCCCTGTGTGGCTGGGTCAGAGAGGCTTGGTCTTTGTGGGCCGCGCACTGAGCCGGGGAAGCCGCCCAGCCCCTGAGCCATGCAGACTGGCCAGAGCCATGCAGACTGGCCACCGCCTTGCCCTCCAGCAGGCCCCACTGCTCCAGGAGCTTGACTCCAGAAGGTAGAAACGGTGGGACCCAGGTGTCTGGAGCGATTCGCCGTGCCATCTGGGTACCAGGGCCGCTAGGCAGGACAGGCGGGTGGCTCCTGTACTGTCACCATCCGCTGAGGTCTCAGCACCCTCGTCCCTGGCAGGTGACGACGGACTTGAGGCAGAAGTGCACAGAGTCGCACACGGGCACCTCGGCCTCCGCCCCTCTGGCAGCCGGCATCATCGCTCTCACCCTGGAGGCCAAGTAAGTGGGCGAGCAGCGGTCTGTCCCGCAGCACCGGGTGCTCCCGGCCGCGCCTGACCCGCCTCTCCCCTGCAGTAAGAACCTCACCTGGCGCGACATGCAGCACCTCGTGGTGCAGACCTCCAAGCCTGCGCACCTCAACGCCAACGACTGGGCCACCAACGGCGTGGGCCGGAAAGGTGAGGGCAGGGCGACCCGAGGGCAGGCTCTGCGGTGGGAGGGGCCCCGTCCCTTCTTCTGACCGTCGCTGTGTCCGCAGTGAGCCATTCATACGGCTACGGGTTGCTGGATGCAGGTGCCATGGTGGCCCTGGCCCAGAACTGGACGACAGTGGCCCCCCAGCGGAAGTGCATCATTGAAATCCTCGTGGAGCCCAAGTAAAGACAGGACCCTGAGTGGGGGGGGCGGGCGGGCCTGGGCTCTGGGGTGCCCCTGGTCACGGTCGGGGTGCTCTTTGCACAGGGACATTGGCAAACGGCTAGAGGTGCGCAAGTCTGTGACAGCATGCCTGGGCTCGCCCAACCACGTCACCCGGCTGGAGCATGCTCAGGCGCGGCTCACGCTGTCCTACAATCGCCGTGGCGACCTGGCCATCCACCTCGTCAGCCCCATGGGCACTCGCTCCACTCTCCTGGCCGCCAGGTACTCCCCAGGCTCCTCCCACTCTCGGTTATGCCGCAATTCTAGCAGCCATTGGTAACACTTGGGGGCGCATCCGTGTCCTTTGGGACCACCTCGTCACAGGAATCCTGCCAGCTGCATGCGTCCCCTTGTGAAATAGCCCCCTGACTAAGAACATCTGGGAAACAGCCTTCCTGAAAGGCATTTCTAGCAGGTTGCCACATGGGCTAGGTGTCCCAGGTCCTGGGGTCCCCTCCTAGCCCTCAGGCTACACGGCACTCTTCCCCCAGGCCACACGACTACTCCGCTGACGGGTTTAGTGACTGGGCTTTCATGACCACTCATTCCTGGGATGAGGACCCCTCTGGAGAGTGGGTCCTAGAGATCGAGAACACCAGCGAAGCCAACAACTACGGTACGAGGACTGGAGTGGGGATGGGAGAGCGGGGCTCTAGGATGGTGTGTGTCAAGGCCTTGACTCTCGCCTCCTGTCAACTCTGAAACAGGGACGCTGACCAAGTTCACTCTTGTGCTGTACGGCACAGCCTCGGAGGGGCTCTCCACACCCCCGGAAGGCAGCGGCTGCAAGACCCTCACGACCAGCCAGGCCTGCGTGGGTCAGTAGTGGGTGGGATTGGGGCTGGGAGAGTCGGGGGTGGGATTAGAGCAGGCCAGGAGACAGTGAGGCTGAGAAAGAAGGGTTCCTGGGCACTGTGGGGGCTGTGCTCGGGATCGGGTCTGTGGAGCCCAGGGGCTGAGAGGCCGCCAGCTGACTGATGCTCCCCTCTCCTGCCGGCAGTGTGCGAGGAAGGCTTCTCGCTGCACCAAAAAAGCTGTGTCCAGCACTGCCCACCGGGCTTCACCCCCCAAGTCGTCGACACACACTACAGCACTGAGAACGACGTGGAGACCATCCGCGCCAGCGTCTGCAGCCCCTGCCACGCCTCATGTGCCACGTGCCGGGGCCCAGCTCCCACGGACTGCCTCAGCTGCCCCAGCCACGCCTCCCTGGACCCGGTGGAGCAAACCTGCTCTCGCCAAAGCCAGAGCAGCAGAGAGTCGCGGCCGCAGCAGCCTCCCGCGCTGCACCCGGAGGTGGACGTGGAGCCGCGGCTGCAGGCCGGGCAGCCCGCTCACGAGCCCGAGGTGCTGGTCAGCCTCATCTGCGTCGTCATCGTGCTGGTCTTCGGCCTCGTCTTCCTGGTCCTGCAGGCCTGCTCCCGCTTCAGCTGCCGGGGCGTGAAGGTGTACACCATGGACCGCGGCCTCGTCTCCTACAGGGGGCTGCCCCCCGAAGCCTGGCAGGAGGAGTGTCCATCTGACTCAGAGGAGGATGAGGGCCGGGGCGAGAGGACCGCCTTTATCAAAGACCAGAGCGCCCTTTGACGCCCGCTGCCCGCCCACGCGCCGCTCCCCCCTCGGGCACTTTTTGATTCACCAAAGTATTTTTTTATCTTGGACTGGGTTTGGACCCTAGCTGGGAGGTGAGGGGCAGAGACTGCTCCCTGCCCCACCCTTGGGTCTACCTGTTGCCTGAGGTGGGGCCCCAGGAGCGTCACCACACCACCCCTTCTTGTGGAAAAAGGAGTGAGGTCCTTAGGGTGGCTTTCAGGGTCCAGCTGGGGCTCCCGCGGAGTGAAGAGGGGCAGCCCTTCCTGGCCCCAACCAGACTGCAGCCTTGCCCCGTACCTGCCCCCTAAAAGCAATAATGGTCCCCATCCCAGCAACAGGGAGGCTGGCTAGGGGGCCCTTGAGGAAGGCGGCCACCTCTCAAGGGCTTTTCCTTCCCTGACCCTGTCTGGCTTGTGGATGAGTCTCTGCAGAAGCCACAGGCGTAGGAAGGGACCAAGGCCCTTCCAGGGCTTTTGGTTATAGGCAGGCATTCGGGCCTCCACCTCAGCTGGTGGCCAGGCTGCACCAGGCTGGCACAGGCCAAGCTAAAACTCCGGGGGCCTTATGCTGGTGTCCTAGCCATCCTGTCTGTGGCCCCCACCTCCCTGCCAGGGCCCTGTTTTCTGAGCCCGGGGCTGCCTGGGCTGTTGGCACTCACAGTACCAGAGCCCCTGGGTGGGGGGGGGGACTGTGGCCCAGCCGGCTCTCCCGCCTCCCACCCGATGCTGCTTTCCCCTGTGGGGATCTCAGGAGCTGTTTGAGGATATATTTTCACTTTGTGATTATTTCACTTTAGATGCGATTTTTTTGTATTTTTAATGGGGGTAGCCGCTGGACCATTCGCCTCCTCTCTCCCATGGCTGCCCTTCCCTTCCCACGGCTGCCTAGCCATGGGGTGCAGGAATAACCAAGCCCCAAGTCCTGAAGAGGCAGGCTGGCCAGGTGGGCTCTAGGAAAGGGGTCATGGTGGGGGGTCAGGCTGACATCATCCGTGTTTCAAATGGGGTTGTGCCAAGGGCTTATGGGTCACTGGCTCTCCATGTGCCAAGGGTGGGCGGGTGGTGGTACCGAGCCCGTCTCACACTGCCCTGTGGAGAAGGCGTTGGCCTGTGCTCCCCCCAAGCCCTCTTCTGATGTGCCTTTTGCACCCCCCCATTAGGACAATCAGTCCCCTCCCACCTGGAACCCCTTTTTTCTTTTCCCTAACCCTGGTATCCCATGTACCTGCCCAGGGGTACCCTCCTCTCCTGCCCACCCCTCGTGGCCACCCCAGCTGGTTTTGTAAGATACTGGGTTGGTGCACAGCGATTTTTTTCCTTGTAATTTAAACAGGCCTGGCATTGTTGGCTCTATTTAATGGACACGAGATAATGTTAGAGGTTTTAAAGTGATTAAACATGCAGACTATGCAAACCAAGTCTGGCCTCTGTGTGCTGCTGCTGCTCTCCCCAGGATTGGCTTAGCGGTGTCCGGCTGCCTGCAGATGGGCTTCCCAGAGTCCGGAGGCCTAAATGTCTCCAAGGGGTCAGGGCCTCCTGTGCTGAGCAGGTGCGCCAGCTTCCTGGCAAAGAACTCGGCAGCTGGAGCCGGGCCTGGAGGAGCCAAGGAGCGGGTGCTGGTCTGTTTTGTCACCTTGACACGAGCTGGTGTCAGCCGCTCCTCTGGGGAGAGAAGCTTCAGTTGAGGAATTGCTTTCATCAGACTGGCCTTGGTGAATGACTGGAAGGGCCCAGCACACGGCGGGGATGGGGGGGGTGGGGGGGGGGGGGGGTGGCACCCCTGGGAAGGCTGAGCAGGACAGCAGTGTTTGCCCATGGTTCCCATTTAAGCCCCTGCCCTGGCTTCTCTTATGGTGGTCTCTGATCCGTAAGTCAGATAATCCCTTCCCTCCCCAAGTTGCTTTTGGTTATAGTTATCACAGAAACGGAGCTGGGCGTGGTGGTGCTCACCTTTAATCTCAGCACTCAGGAGGCAGAAGCAGCTGGACCTCTGAGTTCAAGGCCAGCCTGGTCTAGTATGGAGTGAATCCCAGAGCAGCCAGGACTAATATAGAGAAGCCCTTGAGAGAGGGAGGGAGGGAGGGAGGAGAGAAGGGGAAGGGAGAAGAGAGAGAGGAGTCAAAGCCTCACCACATGGTTGGGGAGCCTGAGCCCCTAGGGGACTCTGTGTGTCTGTCAGTCCTACCCTGTGCTGGCCTCAGGCCTCCAGTGAACCTAAAGGCCCTGCCTGGAGTAGAGAGACATGGTGCCTCTGGCACCTGTCCTGAAGGCCGGCCTCTGCTTAGGATATTTATTTGGCAATTTGATATTCAAATGGAGGCTGGCGCCTGAGCTCTCCGTAGGGAATCCAAGGGCGGGACCCGACTAGGCTCCCACCATCTTCTCTGGGTCCCCCTGGCACCTTAGCAGCTGGCAGGGCTCACGCTCATCCCCACCTCTGTACCCTAGGCGACCCTGGGCCCCACACTGTGTAGAGGCCTCACCGCGAGTCCTCTCCCGCTCCATCTGGGTTCCTTCCTCGAGTTCTTCGGACCTCGCAGGGCCCTGGGGAGTGCCTGGTCCACAGGCCACTCTCCGCATGGCCATTCTTTGCCGGCTTCTCCTCCCTTCCGTTTCCGAGGCTGAGCTGCTGCCGCCGCCGGCCCCAGGGCAAGCAGAGCTGACAGAGCAGGGGGGCCTTGCGATCCCTTCGCCCGCCCCTTCCCCGTAGTGGGCCCGCCCCGGGCCTGGGGCAGCCGAAAGAGGAAGCTGGGAATCAGGAACTGGCAGGGGTAGGTTCTGGGCTTGAGTTGGTCTTCTGTTGCCTGCCCCCGGAGCAGCTGCCCACAGAGGTAACTCCACCCTCCAGGTCCAGGGGCTTATGAGCAGTGGGTGGGCACCAGAAAGGGGCCAGGCAGGTGTTGTGGGAGTGTGAGACCTCACGGGTGGGGAAGGCTTGGGAAGGGCAGGACTGCCCAGTGGCTCTGGGAGGCTGCGGTCTAGCAAACTAAACTGTTGAGGGCCTTGGTACAGGATCTGGTAATACCCAGAAATGGTGTGGGTGAAGGATCCCTTGAGGGACCTCCAGTCTGGTTCCAGGAAAAGGGACCACTGGCTCTGGGACCTGGCCTGGCACCTGAGAAGCAACAGGGTCAGTCCCCAGCTGAGACCGCTGTCTTTATCTGTTGGTATTTCTGCCAGGCAGGACCCCACCCATGTCCTGCCTGTTGACCTCTTTGACCTACTAGCTCTTAGCCTCTCTGTCCTGCCCTTCCATCTCCAGCTGCTGCTTTGTCTCCACTGAATGATCTGGTCTCTGTCCCCAGGACACCATTATGGGCTTCTCTTCAGAGCTGTGCAGCGTCCAGGGCCACGGGGCTGTGCAGCAGATGCAGGAAGCTGAGCTCCGCTTACTGGAGGGCATGAGGAAGTGGATGAGCCAGAGGGTCAAGAGTGACCGGGAGTATGCAGGACTGCTTCACCACATGTCTCTGCAGGACAGCGGTGGCCAGAGCTGGACCAGCGGCCCTGACAGCCATGTCAGCCAGGTGAGCTGTGGGATCCCAGCCACTCACCCCTATCTTCTCCCCTGTTCTTAGAGGGTGGGGTTGGAGATGTGGCAAGCCCAGGCTTGAGGACCGTTGTCATGTTCTTCCTGCCTCCCTGTTCCTCGATGCCATCCATAGTCCTGGGCGGAGATAACGAGCCAGACGGAGAACCTGAGCCGGGTGCTGCGGCAGCATGCGGAAGATCTGAACTCGGGGCCCTTGAGCAAGCTGAGCGTGCTGATCCGGGAGCGGCAGCACCTGAGGAAGGTGTACAACGAGCAGTGGCAGCAGCTGCAGCAGGAGCTCACCAAGGTAGGCGTGCGCCAGAGCGCTGTGGCAAGAGCAGCTCTGCGCAGGAGCCCTGGGGAAGCGGAAGTCACTGACCACAGCCTGCAGCTTCCTCCTTCCCTCCCCCGACGTGGGCTAACCTACTGCAGGGCCTGGCGATCTGCGCCTGAGCAGAGTGCTGAGCGCCCAGATGGGGGAGGCTAGCCACTGCCTCCGAGGAGCTCAGGTCTGTGCGGCCGCGGTGTGGCCCTGGCACGGGGGGGCTTGGGGTGGTCGCGTCTGCCTCTGGCTTCGAGTGGCTCCTCCCAGGGTCCTGCTAGGTCTGGATCCCAGGGCTCTCCAGTGTCCCATTCGCTGTGCTGGGCTCCCAGAGCCACGCCCCTTTCCTCACCGCGGACCCACAGCGCCCCCTTGTGGCCCGCCTCTCTCCTTGCTGACTCCACTCTCTGGTGGGAACACAGCTGTGCGTGGTTGTCTTCCCTCCTTCAGGATTTTGTTTTAATGACAGAATGGAGTCATTTCTGCAAAGACTCTGTGGCCTACAGGCCTGAAATATTTACTGCCTGGCCCTTTAAGACTGGCCAAGTCTATGGATTCCGTCAGTTACAGACGGGGAGACTGAGGTTCAAAGAAGCAAAATGAAGTTTGCACATTGTGTCCCAGCGCCCAAGCAGAGGACCTAGGCGAGAACGCCGTCTCTGGCCGCCATCCAGTATTCCTGTCACCAGGAACATTCCGCGTAGGGCCCTCTGCTCTGTAAAAATGAAGTTATAAGCTTCTCAGAAGCCAGGTGTGGTGGTCCTTGCGCCCAGGCAACAGAGGCAGGAGGATTGCCACAAGCTGCAGGCTATCCTGGGCTATAGAGCAGGGCCCTGTCTAGAGAAAAGAGGAGGGGGAGGGGGAGGGGGGGACAAAAGAAAACTGAGTGAGACCACTCAGCAGGTAAGCGTACCTGACGTCAAGCCCGACAGTCTGAGTTTGGTCCCTGGGACCCACATGGTGTAAGGAGAGAACTGCTTATGCGCGCGCGCACATCATAAGCATGGTTCTTTAAGGGCTGGAGAGAGGGCTTGGCGGTTAAGAGTGCTTACTGCTCCCTCGGAGGGCAGAGCAGGGATCCCAGCACCTACATCAAACAAAGCTGGCAGATGCCTGGAACATAGCCCCCAGGGATTAACAGCCCCTCCGGCTGTGGCGGGCATGCCTTTGAGCTCACACAAACACACACACATAAGTAAATTGAAACAAATCTTTAAGAAAATAATAATTCAATATGAGGTTCAGTGTATTGGCTTATGTCTGTAATCTCAGCACTCCAGAGATAGGACTGCACAGCTGGGGCCAGCCTGGGCTACAGAGTGACTTCCAGGTAAGCCTGGACTCGAGTGAGACCCTACTCAAGAAAATCAGAAAAAGATGAGGATTTCAATATAACAACAACGTATGACACCAGGCCTGAGGCGCACAGGCGCCACCAGGAGGGGTAGTTGGGGCCTGTCCCAAATCCCCCTGCGGCCTTCAGCAGCATGCCTAAAACTCAACTCCTCTGACCTTAGCACCAGCTCCCCCAGAGGTCTCCAGAATCTTCCAGAAGGATGAGTTTGGCTAGCCTCACAACCTGGATAACGTTCCAAGGCTTTCCCTCAGGCGGGACTCTCCCCAGGCTTGAGATCTGCCTCCTCACACTGACCTTGCTCTTCTTCCAGACCCACAGCCAGGACATTGAGAAGCTAAAGAGCCAGTACAGAGCCCTGGTGCGAGACAGTGCCCAGGCCAGGCGCAAGTACCAGGATGCCAGCAAAGGTGCGGGGCTTCCCTCAGGGCAGGGAGGAACTCAGACCAGCAGGTCTGTCTGCTGGTCCCCAGGAGTAGGGGCTGCTGCTTGGGTCTCTGGATACTAACCCCACCTCCTGAGTGTGTGCACCCATGCGCGCACACACACACACACACACACACACACACCTCTTACCACACACACACACAGACATACACACACACCTCTTACCACACACACACACAGACATACACACACACCTCTTACCACACACACACACAGACATACACATACACACACACAGACACACACATACACTCACGCCTCTCTTACCACACACACACACACACACACGCCTCTTACCTCACACACACATACACACACACACACCTCTCTTACCCCCACACGCACACACGCACACACGCACACGCCTCTTACCACACACACACACACGCACACACACACATACACATACACCTCTTACCACACACACACACAGACATACACACACACCTCTTACCACACACACACACAGACATACACATACACACACACAGACACACACATACACTCACGCCTCTCTTACCACACACACACACACACACACGCCTCTTACCTCACACACACATACACACACACACACCTCTCTTACCCCCACACGCACACACGCACACACGCACACGCCTCTTACCACACACACACACACGCACACACACACATACACATACACCTCTTACCACACACACACACACACACACACCTCTCTTACCTCTCACACACACATGCACACACACACACACACACACACTCACACGCCTCTCTTACCTCCCGCCAGACAAGGATCGAGACAAGGCCAAAGACAAGTACGTGCGAAGCCTGTGGAAGCTCTTTGCCCACCACAACCGCTACGTGCTGGGTGTGAGGGCTGCGCAGCTGCACCACCAGCACCACCACCGGTTCATGTTGCCCGGCCTGCTGCAGTCGCTGCAGGACCTGCACGAGGAGATGGTGGGCGTCCTGTAAGCCTGCGGCCCCGTCTATTCTGACCAACAGGGAGTTCTGACTGGAACTCGGGGTGGGGGTCCCAGGCCTGGGAGATACAGACTTGGGGGTCAGCAGGTCATGAATGACCTATGATTGATGGGGGCCTAGTTCCTGAGCACCAGGCACTGCCCGTAGGCTCAGTGGATCGTTGATACCCCTGCCGGGGTGCTGACAGCCCTATCAGGAAGCGGGAGGCCAGGGAGGCCTCAGATGATTTGCCTAAGGTCCCTCACGGGTGTATGAGCCAAGGTGGGGGTGTGGGGAGTGTGACCCAGAGTCCTAGGCTGAGTTGCCCTGGTTGCCCAGCCTGAGGCCTTTTGACTCGGTGGTTCTATGGGGCGGGGGACGCAGGAAGGACATCCTGCAGGAATACCTGGAGATCAGCAGTCTGGTGCAGGACGACGTGGCGTCCATCCACCGGGAGCTGGCCGCAGCTGCTGCCCGTATCCAGCCGGAACTCGAGTACCTAGGCTTTCTGCGGCAGTATGGGTAAGCCAGACCTTGTCCTTGAACCTCCCGGGCTCTGGGACTTCTGACCCATTCACCGAGGGCCCTGACCGCAGGTCCGCCCCTGATGTCCCGCCTTGTGTCACATTTGATGAGTCGCTTCTTGAAGAGGGCGAACAGCTGGAGCCCGGGGAGCTGCAGCTGAACGAGCTGACTTTGGAGAGCGTGCAACACACGTGTGTGGTAGTTTGGCAGACGACCTGCGTGGACGTGGGCGGGGAACCCTGGGCTAGGCGGCCAGGCTGGGTCGGCCCTGTTGGGGTACCGGTGGCTGAAGCACGGCTTTCGCTGTCTCGCCCTCGGGTGCAGGCTGACCTCCGTGACGGATGAACTGGCCGTGGCCACCAAAGAGGTGCTGAGCCGGCAGGAGACGGTCACTCAGCTGCAGCGGGAGCTGCGGAGCGAGGAGCAGAGCACCCACCCCCGGGAGCGGTGAGCGGGCCCCACCTGCGGCCTCCTGGCTCCCCTTCGCCCTTCGCCGCGCTCCAGGCTTCGGACTGAGCCCCTCTCTGCCCTCCCCTGCCCTGCTCCTGCCCGCAGGGTGCAGCTTCTGGGCAAGAAGCAGGCGCTGCAGGGGGCGCTGCAGGCGCTGCAGGTGGCGCTGTGCAGCCAGGACAAGCTCCAGGCCCAGCAGGAGCTGCTGCGGAGCAAGATAGAGCAGCTGGGCCCTGGCGAGCCCCCGGCCGTGCCGCTCCTTCAGGATGACCGCCATTCCACGTCGTCCACGGTGAGATGCCCGCCGCCGCCTGCCCCTCGCTCGCTGTGCTGCTGCAGGGGCTGCGCTCCTCATTTCTGCCCTCCCCCTCCCCAAGCCTGGCCACCTGCTGACGTCTGTCCCTGGCCTCAGGAGCAGGAGCGAGAGGGGGGAAGGACGCCCACCCTGGAGATCCTTAAAAGCCATTTCTCTGGATTCTTCCGCCCCAAGTTTTCGGTGAGTAGCGCCCGGTCTGGCTCCACCTCTGCCCATTTACTCAGGCCGGGAGTCTCAGACATGCTCCCCAGACCTCATGGCCCAGGTAGAAGGACCTGCCCAGACTGCTCTCATGGGAGGGTACCCTCTTCTTCCTCGGGGTTCCGGGCTGAAGATCCCCCCCGAGTCCCGCCAACCCCCGTGTCCCCCTGGTCACCATCCCTGTAAGCTGCAGGGACCCGCGGCTTTGGCTGCTCCATCGCCCTGGCGGTGTGCGGGAGGCCTGTGGTTCAGAGGAGAAAAGCGCCACCTTGGTGGGGCTCTGCTAGCCTGGGCTTCCCGCCTGTGCTCAAGAGTGAGCTCGAAGCAGGCGGCTCTCGTGTCCCGCGCATGGCTGTAAGGATGAGCGTGACACAGAGACACCCCAGCCGGTGACTCTGCGTGCTCGCTCCCCCAGCTCCCCCCGCCAGTGCAGCTCATTCCCGAGGTTCAGAAGCCCCTCCACGAGCAGCTGTGGTACCATGGGGCCATCCCGCGGGCGGAGGTGGCGGAATTGCTAACATACTCCGGGGACTTCCTGGTCCGGGAGAGCCAGGGCAAGCAGGAGTACGTGCTGTCGGTGCTGTGGGGGGGCCAGCCCAGGCACTTCATCATCCAGGCCTCAGACGTGAGTGGGGCTGGGCCGCCTTTCTTCTCCTTCCCCTCTTGAGGGCTAGGGGTCTACCCAGCGGAGGGAGGGGAGTCCCTGTGCCCCGCAGTTCTTCTCTCCCAGGGCTCCGGCCTCCTCACCGAAGGGAGCCGCTGCCCCCGTGTCCCCCCCACAGAACCTGTACCGGCTGGAAGGGGATGGCTTCCCCAGCATCCCCTTGCTCATCGACCACCTGCTGACGTCCCAGCAGACCCTAACAAAGAAGAGCGGCGTGGTCCTGTCCAGGGCCGTGCCCAAGGTGAGCCTGTGGCCAGCCGGCCCATGTCAGCGTTGGGAATCACCCCTCAGTCTGCATTCAGCCTGTGACCTGAGCACTACCCCACAAGGGCCGGCCTCCTCGGTTGGGGACGCCAGTGTTATTCCTACCATGGGCCTGCATGTCGCCCAAGTTACCTGAGTGTGATCCTGATATGCCAGTCAGTGTGACCGGCTGAGGCTCCGCCACAGACACAGAACAGCTACTCAGCCCTTCGCGGGGCCCAGCACCGCTTCTCTTTGCTGACCTCTGACCCCCAACTTCTCAGGACAAGTGGGTACTGAATCATGAAGACCTGGTGTTGGGCGAGCAGATTGGGAAGGTAGGTGTGGCCAGCACCCTGGGCTTCTCCAGCCTCCTGGGTCTGCATGTTACTTCCTCTCCAGCTTCCTTCCGCCCCTCGCCAAGTCCCACCTTGGGCTTCACCTCCAGGCTCCCAGTGGGCACCCCTGACTCAGTATGGGTTCAGCTTATACCCCGAACTCCTTTCTCCTAAAGCAGCTAATACCAACTCTAGGCTGGAAGCCAGCTCCTGTGCTTCTCAGGGCTTCTTAGCAGAGACTCGGTTACTGTCAACCCAAAGAAAAGTGACTTTTAGATTTCCCATGTCACTTCCCGGAGAAGGCGGCACAGGTCACCTTCGTGTCCCTGCAGGGGAAACTCCTAGAGAGGCAGGGTGTCAAGGGAGCATGAGCAGTGGGGACCAGACGGTTGTCCCCAGAGCCCAGACAGGGCAGCGCCCAAAGCTGTGGTAGCAGTCACAAATTGTTTCAGGGCAACTTTGGAGAAGTGTTTAGCGGACGCCTTCGAGCGGACAACACCCCAGTGGCCGTGAAGTCCTGTCGGGAGACACTCCCGCCTGAGCTCAAGGCCAAGTTTCTTCAGGAAGCAAGGTATGGGAGAAGGAAGCCAACGCAGGGTTCCTAACAGTTTCCTCTGTGCAGGGCATGGCCTTTAACCCTCAAGTTCTCTCTCACCTAAGTACCCATCATGCAAAGAGGCGCTGACCAGGACCCCACCTGTAGCCACATGCCAAGGGCTGCTGGGATTCCAGGCCACAGTCTTTTCTCTTGTAGCTTTCTGTCTTCTCTGAGGCTCCTCAGAGAGGTGGGAATAGGGGTTTGGGGTGTGGGACCAGGGGTTGGGGTGGGGCTAAGAGTAGGTGCAGAAGGCTGTGAGCTCATCACACACAGGCTGAGCAGTAGTACCCCACAGGATCCTGAAACAGTACAGTCACCCCAACATCGTGCGTCTCATCGGGGTCTGCACACAGAAACAGCCGATCTACATCGTCATGGAGCTGGTGCAAGGTGAGCAGAGGAGCCGGTCTCCCGGGTGGGGGCTGGCTCGCAGGTGTGTCTCCCGCTGGGCTAAGGCTGCCCTCCCCTCCAGGGGGCGACTTTCTCACCTTCCTGCGGACAGAGGGGTCCCGCCTGCGGGTGAAGACTCTGCTGCAGATGGTAGGGGACGCGGCTGCTGGCATGGAGTACTTGGAAAGCAAGTGCTGTATCCACCGGTGAGTGGCTGCAAGGCCCTGAAGACTCCATCACGGTGGGCACCATGCAGCAACTCCCCAGGCTGAATTGGTGTCCATTTGTGTACGTGTGTGTGTGTGTGTGTGTGTGTGTATGTGTGTGTCTGTGTGTGTGTATGTGTGTGTCTGTCTGTGTCTATGTGTCAGTGTGTATATGTGTGTGTGTATATGTGTCTGTGTGTCAGTGTGTGTGTGTGTGTGTATGTGTGTCAGTGTATGTGTCTATGTGTCAGTGTGTGTATGTGTGTGTGTGTCAGTATATGTGTGTGTGAATATGTGTGTGTGTCTATGTGTCAGTGTGTGTATGTGTGTGTGTCTGTGTGTCTATGTGTCAGTGTGTGTGTGTGCCTGTGTGTGTGCCTGTGTGTGTATGTGTGTTAGTGTATGTATCTATGTGTCAGTGTGTGTGTGTGTGTGTGTGTGAGTATATGTGTCTGTGTGTGTCTGTGTGTGTCTATGTGTTAGTGTGTGTATGTGTGTGTCTGTGTGTGTCAGTATATGTGTGTGTGTGTCTGTGTGTGTGTATGTCTATGTGTCAGTGTGTGTGTCAGTATATATGTGTGTGTGTGTGTCAGTGTGTGTATGTGTGTCTGTGTGTGTCTATGTGTCAGTGTATGTATGTGTGTGTGTGTCTATGTGTCAGTGTGTGTGTGTGTGTCTATGTGTCAGTGTGTCAGTGTGTGTATGTGTGTGTGTCTATGTGTCAGTGTGTGTGTGTGTCTCTGTGTGTGTGTGTGTGTCTATGTGTCAGTGTGTGTATGTGTGTCTGTGTGTGTCTATGTGTCAGTGTGTGTGTGTGTGTATGTGTCAGTGCGTGTGTGTCTGTGTGTGTGTATGTGTCAGTGTGTGTGTGTGTGTCTATGTGTCAGTGTGTGTGTGTGTCTGTGTGTGTCTATGTGTCAGTGTGTGTGTGTGTGTGTCTATGTGTCAGTGTGTCAGTGTGTGTCTGTGTGTGTGTATGTGTCAGTGTGTGTGTGTGTGTCTATGTGTCAGTGTGTGTGTGTGTGTGTGTGTGTCTATGTGTCAGTGTGTGTGTGTGTGTGTGTCTATGTGTCAGTGTGTCAGTGTGTGTGTGTGTGTGTCTATGTGTCAGTGTGTGTGTGTGTCAGTGTATGTGTGTGTCAGTATATATATGTGTGTGTGTGTGTGTGTGTGTGTAGGCCAGAGGTCAATGATGTTAGGCGTCTTAATCTTTTCCCACTTTATTTTTGGAGGCAGAGTCTCTCCCTGCTCCTGGAGCTCGGAGATTTGGCACAGCTGGCTGGCCAGTGAGCTCTAGGGTCACCTCCCTCTGATGCTCAGAGGTAACAGACAAGCATTGTAGACTTTTTCTGTGAGAGCTAGGGATCTCAGCTCAGGTCCCCATGTTTGCACAGTGTGCCCTTTACTAACTGAGCCATGCCCTAAGCCCCAAGGAGCAGCCATTGCTCACAGTCTGGAGTGCTTGTAGCCTGCAGCCTCCAGCTGCGAGAGACCCGGGCTGAAGGCGCACTGTTCTGCCCTGCCCAGGGATCTGGCTGCTCGGAACTGCCTGGTGACAGAGAAGAACGCCTTGAAGATCAGTGACTTTGGGATGTCCCGAGAAGAAGCTGACGGGATCTACGCAGCTTCGGGGGGCCTCAGACAAGTTCCCGTTAAGTGGACTGCCCCCGAGGCCCTTAACTATGGTAGCTGGTTTTCCCAGTCCTGGGCTGGAAGGCTGGGTGACCTCTGGGCCTCTGGGTGTGGACAGCCTCCCCAAGCTGCCTTGCCTCCTCTGCAGGCCGCTACTCCTCAGAGAGCGATGTGTGGAGCTTTGGCATCTTGCTGTGGGAGGCCTTCAGCCTGGGAGCTTCCCCCTACCCCAATCTCACCAATCAACAGACCCGGGAGTTTGTGGAAAACGG
This sequence comes from Cricetomys ansorgei, assembly GCA_026225945.1. Lineage (NCBI taxonomy): Eukaryota > Metazoa > Chordata > Mammalia > Rodentia > Nesomyidae > Cricetomys > Cricetomys ansorgei. Next base: position 2,888,211 of record JAMJFZ010003035.1, read on the forward strand.
TAAGGCCACGGATACATGATGGTGCTCAGGGCCGAGATGTTCCAGAAGAATGCTTCCTCCTCATGCCTCCGACCAGGGCAGAATAAGAACCGTCTGTAGCCATGGAGGGCGGCAAGGCTGTTGTGCATGGTGCGGTAGACAGGAGTGGTTCCTTGGGGGCAGCGAATCGGAAGCAACCCCATGACCCCTCTTCTCATACCCGGTGCATCGCCCGTCCTCACAGGGGGCCGTCTGCCCTGCCCAGAGCTGTGCCCCGACGCGGTCTTCAGGCTTATGGAGCAGTGCTGGGCCTATGAGCCCGGGCAGAGGCCTAACTTCATCGCCATCTGCCAGGAGCTGCAGAGCATCCGCAGACGGCATCGGTGAGGCCTGCAGGGCCCCTTGCTGAAGCCAGTGGCCTGTCCAGGCAAGAGTGTGCCTCCTCAGCAGCTTCCACTCACTGCCCGACAGCTCCAAGACCTGGGTTCCAACCACCAGCGACAGGGCCGTGCAGCCCCAGGGAGCCCCTGCGACGCTCCCTGCTCGACTTCCTCTCTTAGGCAGGAAAATAAAAACCAATTGAGCCCATCAGGTAATCTTGGCACGTGTGGTCTTCTGGAGGCCAGGGCCCAGTTCTTAGGAGAAGATGGGCGGGGTCCTTACCGTGGCCACGGAAAGAGGAAGGACTGAAAGAGTCCACAAGGGCTAGAGCTGCCATGATTTGGTTAATGTGAGCCCAAAGCTCGGGGTGATATACCAGCTTCGGCCAGATGGTGGCGCTGCTCCCCAGATGCTGACTGTAAAGATGTTGCGTTGCCTTCCGGGAACTCGCGGAGATAAAAGCGTGTTGATCACATGGCAGCGGAGATGTAACAATCACAGAATTATAAGTATCAGAGAGTAGCTGACGCTGTGGGCGTGAACGGCAATCACAGCATCCGGGAGGAGACGAGAAGACAGGTAAATCAAGGCTTTCCCACAAACAAGAAATGCTTTTCTAAGTTCATCTTTCAAGGCGAGAAGGGCTGATGGCCGATCCAGAAGTCCTTGCAAGGACCTGCGAAGTCCCGTTGACATCTCTAGTCATCTGAAATAGTCTTTGGAAGCAGGAAGGTCACAAAGTTAGGCAGCTAAAGACAACAACAGGCACACCGCAGAGACGGAGTGGCTTGTCAGACAGACCAACGAGGGGCCATCTCCTTGCATTCTTGGGATAACTGGGGGAGGAGGGGATTAAGCTATTAGGCGATACATCTCTTAGCACCCGTGGCAAGGAGGTCAAGAGGGTGTGCTGGAGCTGAAGTGTGTGTGCCTGTGGTGGGTGCTGATGAGGGCGGGCAGAAAGCCTTCGGGCTCCCGGCTGATGTGCCAGGAGATCGTTAAAGTCAGTGTGGTTCTCCCATAAAGCAAAGCTTTACTTGTTTTTGGGAGGAATATAACACAGAGATCTGGGCCACTGTTCACATTCCCTTCAGACAGTCAGGTGGACACCGAGCAGCCACATTCTCTCGGCCGCAGCGTGTGCCCCTAAGAGACAAGGACTACTGTTTGGTGCTTGCTCTCCATCACAGACAAGGGGCAGGGTCAGAGGCCTAGGCCCCTGGAGTGATGCTTGGGGTAGGGGTTCAATCATCACTGTCTAGGCCTAGCCAAGTGGCTGGTGTCAGATAAGGTAGAAGAAGGCCCTCGGAGCCAATGGGAACAGGAAAGCTGATACCATCTCCTCTTACGAGCCCTGGGTGGCCAGTATACATGTCTTAGGGCCTATGCCACACACCGGTTATCACAGACCACAGAATTCTTTCCTGGCCTAAGGATGTATGCGAGGACATCCTGAATGCTTGCTTTCTCGTTCACGTCAGTGCACCCAGAGGAAGAAATCTGTCTGCCTGTGTGAGCTGGGGCTACAGGACCCCGCCACAGCAATGCAGCCCCCCGGGTCCCCTGAGATTCGCCCCCAGTGGACAGACCAAGGCAGAGGTGTATCGACGAGAGTATTCCCAAGAGGGGAGATGGGGAGAAAACCCACCCTGAGCAAGGGAGGTCAGAGGACAGTTTGTGGGCGTCAGTGTTGTTCTCCGCCACGCTGACGCTGGAGACCAGACTCCAGTGGTCGGGCTTGGTGGTAAGCATCGACACCCACTGAGCCACCTCACTGGCCTCTGGTTGCTTTTTTAAAAAACTGAGACAAGATCTCACTGTGCAATCCTGGCTGGCCTGGAATTCATCAGGATCCGCCTGTCTCTGCCTCTGGGCTGCCGAGGTTAAAAGCAGGGTGCCCCACTGCGCCAGGCTCCAGGTCAGGCTCCGGGTCGCTTTTATAAGGACATGTTAATCTGCTTTCTAAGGGCTTTGCCCTCATAAACTAATCTTAATCTCACCCAAGCCCCATCTCCCAACTTGGTCAAACGGGGGACAGGACTTCAAGACGTGAACCTGGGGTCAGCGATAGTCTCCGTCAGACAGCAGCCCTTGTTTTTGCTGTGTAGCCTGAGCTGGTGTCCATTGCTGAGAACCCCCTTGCCTCAACTTCCCAAGTGCTGGGGTCCCGGCCCAGTTGCAGACAGTACTTTTACCAATCTCTCTTTTCTTTTCGTTGTTGTTTTGGTTTTATTGAAACAGGGATCTCTGTCTAGCCTTGGCTGTCCTAGAACTCACTAAGTAGACCAGGCTGGCCTCAAACTCAAAAGATCCCCCTGCCTCTGCCTCCCGAGTGCTGGGACTAAAGGCGTGCGCCCCGATGCGCCACCAAACGTTAATCTTAAAAAACTAAAAATGTGTTACTTGTGGAGAAGTTCCCTGCAGTATAGGTCGTTAGCCCGGACGCCCAATAAGGGAGTAACCCTTGTAACAGTATGCATGCCTTGGCCCCGGGGGGCGGGAAACCCAGGGCCCGGGAAGCTCCCACCCGGGGAGGCGGCGCCCTTCCCTAAGAAGCATCACTGCGGAGCCGGGCGGGAGCGGGAAGCCGCACGCGCCGCGGGTTCTGCCTCCCGCTGCTCCCGGATCTGACTTCTGGAAGCCCTGCCCCGTCCACGGCTGCGCAGAGCTGCACGGCAGCCGTGAGGGACCGGGCGGGCGCCAGGGGGCGCTGCGGAGCCGGTCGGGAGCGCGGAGGCCTGGCCCCCGCGGGAGCGCGGCTGCGGGCCCGAGCAGCGGCGGTGGGTGGGCGCCGGTCTCGGCCTGCGCAGCCGCTCGCGTGCGGGCCGCGGTCCCCGGGGATGCGAGCGGCGGCGGCTCGGCCGGCGGGGTCTCGAGCGGCGCGCGGGCCGGCCGCGTTCGGTAACGGGCCGGGCGGGGCGCGGGCTCCAGCCTGCAGGCCGCGGGCGTCGCGGCCCCCGGGTGCCCGTTGAGCCCCGAGGCCCGGAGGGGGCCGTGCGGCGTGCGTGGGGACCCCGCGGGAAGCGTCCGCCTCACCGGGACCCAGCTCCGCCTCCGCGGCCCGGACCCGAGCTCCGGAGGCGAAAAATCCCGCCCGGAGGCTCCGAGCGGGGCCGGACCGCGCTAAGTGGGACGCGGGAGGCGCGGCGGCTCTTCGGGCGGAGGAGCGTCCGGCCCACGCGCGGCCCGAGCCGGCGTCGTCCTCCGCGGCAGGTCCTGCGCCGGCCTCCGGGACTCCGCGGAGCCGGGAGCCGGGCTGGAAGTTCTGCGCTGCGGGAATCCGTGCGGACGGGGACGGGACTAGAAGTGGGTTGCTTTAGAACCGCGAGCATTCGCGTCCCTTAAGAAACGGGTGAGCTTCCCGGGACGGGGCTGGGCCGGGAGGTCGGAACCGGGGCTCGCCCGTGTCTCCGGCCCGGAAGCCCTGGTGTGTGTTCGTCTGCAGGGAGGAAACACGAGAGTGTGTGCGTGCGCGCGCGGAGCTCGGGCTCTGCCTCCCTGCGCTTGTTTATCTGTGTGCGCGCGGCGGCCGGGGGACAGTTTGTGGTAGTTGGTTGTCTCCTGACTCCAACGTGAGTCAAAAAGGATGAACTTGGCTGTCGTGCGGGGCGGCAAGCTTCTCTACCCACTGAGCCGTCTCACCTGCCGCGCACACCCCGCACCCCCGTTTTCCTAGCCTGGGCTGAGAGGAGACTGAACTCTTGATTCCAGGAGTAGCCAGGACCAGCCCCAGATTTTATAAATACGTATGCACGCACACATGCACACACACATGTATGCACACACACATGTATGCACACACATGTATGCACACACGCGCACACACATGCACACACACATGCACACACACATGTATACACACACATGTATGCACACACATGTATACACACACATGTATGCACACACATGTATGCACACACACGCACACACACACATGCACACACACATGTATGCACACACACACATGTATACACACATGTATGCACACACACATGCACACACACATGTATACACACATGTATGCACACACACGCACACACACATGCACACACACACATGTATGCACACACACACGCATGTATGCACGGACTCGCGCGTACGCACACCACTTGTGTGTTGGTAGTCTCAACCAAGGTTTTGGTTCTTGGAGGCTCGCTTGCTTTTTACTGGAGTCCGGCGAGTGGGTGGTCTTGGGGAGTTCAGAGGGCGCTTGGCAGGAAGTCAGAAGGCTCTGGCATGCCGGAGCTGCAGACGGCCTCTCTTTCCCCAGGAGCAACATGAAGCTGAAGAAGCAGGTGACAGTGTGCGGGGCCGCCATCTTCTGTGTGGCGGTCTTCTCCCTCTACCTGATGCTGGACCGGGTGCAGCACGACCCTGCCAGACACCAGACGGGTGGGAACTTCCCCAGGGTGAGTCCCAGCGGCCTCCTGCAAACGTTCTCTTCTTCAAATGCAAGTCGCCCGGGCGTGGGTCATCTCCCCAACAGGAGATAGGTCAGCACAGCACAAGAGCACCCCACCCCCACCCCGCTCTCAGGGGTCAGACCTAGAGCCTGGTGCATGCATGCAGGCCGCAGGATCTACAGCTGAGATGCAGATCTGAAGCTCAGGAACAGGCCTAGGCAGGTTTTCTTTCTTTCGTAGGTGGATGCCCAGGGCTGGTGCATGCTGAACACATGCGCTTCCACTGGGCTCCCCTAGACAAAGCAGGAAGTGAAAAGCAGCAGTGGGAAAAAAGCCAAGAAGAAAAGTGGCCATGTGTATTGCTAGTCTGACTTGAGTTCTTGGCAGGCCCTGCTAATTGACTGCAGTATTTCTTGTCCATCAAGCCGGACGCAGTCCTCAGCACCGTGCTTGAGACAGGCAGTGCAGGCCACCTAGCATGGGCAGTGCAGGCCGCCTAGCACGGGCAGAGCAGGCCGCCTAGGACAGACCGTGCAGGCCGGCTAGCACGGGCATGTGAGGTGAAGTGTTTGCCCTCCGTGAGCTTGAGAACCACGCTGCTTCTAAACCAAGCAGACGGGAGTGTGCAGGAGTGATGTCCGGATCAGTACACTAGGCCCATAGTCTGACTCGGCCTGAGGAGAAGGGAGTCAGTCAGTCCAGTGAGGCATCAGGCGATACTCTCAGCAGGAATCCTTCATGTCACAGAGCTGTGAGGGATCACTTTCTCTCTTGTTTTTGGCAGAGCCAAATTTCTGTGCTACAGAACCGGATCGAGCAGCTGGAGCAGCTGCTGGAGGAAAACCACGAGATCATCAGCCACATCAAGGACTCCGTGCTGGAGCTGACAGCCAACGCCGAGGGCCCGCCAGCCCTGCTGCCATATCACACCGCCAATGGCTCCTGGGCTGTGCTCCCAGAGCCCCGGCCCAGCTTCTTCTCCATCTCCCCCCAAGACTGCCAGTTCGCTCTGGGGGGCCGGGGTCAGAAGCCAGAGCTACAGGTAAGAGTTGGAGCTGGTGGGACCTGCTGTTGCTGCGGATGGGCGCTGAGCCCCGTTCCTCCCTGGCTGCGGATGGGCACTGAGCCCCGTTCCTCCCTGGCTGCCGATGGGCGCTGAGCCCCGTTCCTCCCTGGCTGCGGATGGGCGCTGAGCCCCGTTCCTCCCTGGCTGCGGATGGGCGCTGAGCCCTGTTCCTCCCTGGCTGCGGATGGGCGCTGAGCCCTGTTCCTCTCTGACAGATGTTGACTGTGTCTGAGGACTTGCCGTTTGACAATGTGGACGGTGGTGTGTGGCGGCAAGGCTTCGACATCTCCTATAGCCCAAGCGACTGGGATGCTGAGGACCTGCAGGTGTTTGTGGTACCCCACTCACACAACGATCCAGGTGAAGACCCAGCAGGCCCTGGCACTGGGGGGGGGGCAGGGGGTTGGGGTGGGGGGAGGCAGGCTTTCTGAGGACAGGTGTACGACAGGGTACCGCCGCCGTGTGCGGCACATTCAGCCTCGTGTTGGCTCCCCCAGGCTGGATCAAGACTTTTGACAAGTACTACACTGAGCAGACCCAGCACATTCTCAACAGCATGGTGTCCAAGCTGCAGGAAGATCCCCGGCGCCGCTTCCTCTGGGCAGAGGTCTCCTTCTTCGCCAAGTGGTGGGACAACATCAGTGCCCAAAAACAGGCAGCGGTTCGAAGGTCAGCGCTGGTCAGGGAAGCGGGGGACATTATCTAAGCCCTAGCTGGGCTGGTAGGCCTTGCCTCATTCTGTGGGTGCCACACTGGCAAGAGGAGGCTTACAGAGCTGCGGCAGGGACCAGGAGCGAGGGTCTGAAGGCCTGTTAGTGTTAGACGTCAGAATTGTCTGAGCATAAGTGGAGGAGCACAGAAGGGTCCTAAGCAGGGCCCAGGCCACGTCACGAGGTCTGGAGAGGAGGGCTTGGTGGTGACGTGGCTGGTGCAGCAGTGCAGGCGGCCCGTCATCCTCTGACTGCCAGGACCAAGCGCAGGGTCCCTGCCCACCCCGTCCACCCCGCCCACCCTGCCCACCCTGCCCCACCCTGAGCATGCCTTCGTCCGCAGGCTGGTGGGAAACGGGCAGCTGGAGATTGCAACCGGAGGGTGGGTCATGCCGGACGAGGCCAACTCCCACTACTTTGCCCTGATTGACCAGCTCATCGAGGGACACCAGTGGCTGGAGAGGAACCTGGGTGAGTCCAGGCTGACTCCACCCGAGCAGGGCTGCAGGGCTGCGGGGAGATGTGAGGTTCAGGGATTGGGGGAGTCTTACTTTCTAGGCTCAGGCACCCTGTCTGATGGGCAAGGCAGGAGCCGGCCTCCCAGTCCCTGAGCTATTCAGGGCCTTTGACCTCAGCGCTCTGTCCAGGCGCAACCCCTCGCTCTGGATGGGCAGTGGACCCCTTTGGATACAGCTCCACCATGCCTTACCTGCTGCGCCGTGCCAACCTGACCAGCATGCTGATCCAGAGGGTGCACTATGCCATCAAGAAGCACTTCGCTGCCACTCACAGCCTGGAGTTCATGTGGAGGCAGCTGTGGGGTAAGGCCAAGAGGGCACGGCATGGCAGCAGTAGTCTTCCCTGTGGTCCCGAAGGGCAGAGAGGGTCACGCTGACCCCTGCGGCTTCTGCGGGCACAGCCTCACACTCCTCAGCCGTGAGTCCGGCTGGAGGCTCAGCATCTCTGGAGGCTGCCAATGGGTGACTTGTCCCTGTGCCCAGGCCCTAAGGCTGCCCGCCAGCGCCTGAGCTGTGGTGTGTCCTCTGTAGACCCAGACGCCAGCACAGACATCTTCTGCCACATGATGCCCTTCTACAGCTACGACGTCCCACACACCTGCGGCCCTGACCCCAAGATCTGCTGCCAGTTCGATTTCAAACGCCTGCCGGGTGGTCGCATCAATTGCCCCTGGAAGGTGCCGCCCCGGGCGATTACAGAGGCCAACGTGGCAGACAGGTATCTCCCGTCTGCCCTGCTGGGGCAAGGTGCTGGTTTTGGTTGTGAGCTGAGGTGGTGGTGTGTAGGCCCCGGCAGGCGCAAACTCTTGAATCCTCCTGCCTCTGTCTCCTGAGAACGGATCACAGGTCTTCGCTACTACACCCAGCTGGTGTTGACACTTTGCTCCTCAGAGGACTTAGGCTGGCCTGGCTTCTGGTCTTGGCTGTGCCAGACTGGACTGCATGGTGTTGACCATACTTGGAAAGAAGTGTAGACTCTGGCGGTGAGTTTAGGCCACAAGCTGTGATAGTGACTCCTGGCCTCCCTGGAGAACCGGAATAGCTAGCGCTAAGGAAGCAGCTTTCCCAGAATGCATTTCTTTTCCTCAGTGAGGATGCCTTCTGATGTCCTAATAGACAGTGAGGCACCCCCCGTCCCCTTTTTTTCTTTTTTAGATAGGACCTCACATATCCCAGGCCTCCAACTTGCCTTTACTTCCTGAGTGCTGGGATTATGAGCGTGACTCGCCACATCTGGTTTATGTAGCCATGACTGTCCTGGAGCTCACGCTGTAGACCAGGCTGGCCTCAGACTCACAGAGATCAGCCTGCCTCTGCCTCCTGAGTGCTGGGGTTAAGGCACCAGCCCCAAACAACTCTTAAACTGGTACCATTTCTTGCAAACGCCCAGCTGTCCTTCATCTGACTCAGGTTCTCTGGGTCGGCTCTGGGTCAGGCAGCTGGATCTGCTGTTCACTAGGCCCAGATCCTGCCAGAGAGCCTCTAGCCTCTGAGGGAAAAACAAAAAAAACAAAATAAAAATAAAAAACCCTGTCCCTTTTAAGAAAATAATAAGGGACCTCAAAGATGTCAAGGGGGCTGGAATTAGACCCGAGGTGTGCTGACCGAGGGTGATTGAAAAGTCCCTTTAGCTAAAATGTTGAGAATAGCAGCAGTGGTTCCTGTTTGCCATCTGATCAAGCAGCAGGTGGGACAATCAGTTCAGGGGTAGCCTGGGCTGCGCAAGGAGACCTGGTCTCAAAATAAAACAGAAAAGCTGGTAGGCCTAGTTAGCAAAAAAGCAATCTGATAAGTTGCACTGATTTTTGCGTGGTGGTTCTTTGGTAACTGACATCCGAGACATGAGGTAACATGTGACCAAAGGGAGATAGAGCCGCTTCTGTCTCCAGGAACTCAAATGCTGGCACAGTTACCCAGGAGCCTTTCCCTTGAGCAAGGAGCAGCAGTTGTAACTGTGGTTCCGGCCTGCATTCACGGAGAACAGCCAGAGCCGGCGTCCTGCTCAGGAAGGCTGCTGGGCTGGTGGCCAGGGCTGGTAGTCTTTGAGGAGCCCTGTTCTTAGAACAGAACAGGACAGGCTGGGCCAATAGTGTGAGTCGCTTACAGCCGACTGAGCTATGATGTCTGTGATGTGCTACTTAGATTGGTTTAAAAACAGGAAAAAGCTACTTTTCAGTTTTATTTTTGGGGGACAAAGTCTTGTCATGTAGCTCTGCTTGTCAGTTACTCACTTAGCTCAGGCTGACCTCAAACTTGCAACAATCCTCCTGCCTCGACCTCCAAATGTTAGGGTTACAGGCGCACGACACTGTACCCGGCAGGAAAAAGCTTCTGATGACATGTAAGACTTGATTGCAGCGTTTCTCAGCCTGTGGGTCAGAGGGGTTTGAGCCTTCAGGAGGTCGAACAACCCTTTCACAGGGTCGCCTGTGACCGTCTGCGCATCAGGTATTTACATTATGACTCAACAGTAGCAAAATCACAGTTACAAAGAAGCAACGAAGATAACTTTATGGTTGGGTCACCACAACATGAGGAACTGTGCTAAAGGGTCGCAGCCTTGGGAAGGTTGAGAACGGCTGCTCTACTGGATAGAAAATATGGATAAAGATAAATAAATAAATGCTCACAGTCACGCAGCCACAGCTGTCCTTGAACTTGCTGTGTAGATGAGGATGGTCTTGAACTACTGATCATCCTACCCCTCACCCCATTTGGAATCCTCCGGCCTCAGCTTCCCAAGAGCTGGAATTACATGTGCCGTCCTGCCTAGCTTCTCATGGAATTTTTTTTTTCTTTTTCTTTTGTTGAGACAGGATCTCATTATGCTGGCCAGGCTGGCTTGGAATTCCTGTATAGACCAGGCTGGCCTTGAACTCAGAGAAATGCACGTGCCTCTGCCTCCTAAGTGCTGGGATTAAAAGTGTCCCCACAGGCAGGGCTTTCGTGTGTGGGGCCACATGTGTGATGCATGTGCAGTCTGTGAGTGCGTACGGAGACCCAAGGTTGACATCAGAGATCTTATTCATTGAAAAAGTTCCTAGTTGGGTGGTGGCGCACACCTTTAGTCCCAGCACTTGGGAGGCAGAGACTGGTGGATATCTAAGTTCAAGATCAACCTGGTCTACAGAATGAGTCCCAGGACAGCCAGGGCTGCACAGAGAGATATTGCCTCCATAAACAAAAACAACAGCAACAAAAAAGTTTCTGGGATGAGCTCGGAGCTCATCTCCAGTACAGGCTAGTCTAGATTCGTTCCTTGTTCTGGGGATCCTGTCCCCACCTTCTGAGCGCTGAGGTTACAGTCAGGCCACCATGCCCTCTGGCATTTGTATGTTTGGGGGTGGCGGGGGTCCAGGCTCCAGTCCTCACAGTGTGTCAGATGCTTCATGATCTTTTCAAGCCTGGGACCTCACGCTGGGCCTGTGACCTCTGTGTCCCCAGGGCAGCCCTGCTCCTGGACCAGTACCGGAAGAAGTCCCGGCTGTTCCAGAGCAATGTCCTCCTGGTGCCACTGGGTGATGACTTCCGCTACGACAAGCCGCAGGAGTGGGACGCCCAGTTCCTCAACTACCAGCGGCTCTTCGACTTCCTCAACAGCAAGCCCGAGCTCCACGTGCAGGTGGGGGCGTGCGCAGGCTGACCTGCAGCGCAGCCGCAGCCCAGCCCTGACTATAGCAGCCCTTCCCGTGTCATCCCCACTCTCGGGCAGGGTGCCCGTATGTATCGGGATTTGTCCCGCAGCTCCCTGGTTCCTGCTAGGCCCAGAAGAGTGGGACGTACAGACCCACGCCCTGGCTAGATAAGGCCTCGTCCCTGCGCGACCTGCAACAGTGAGGGGCGGTGGCCGGAAACCCCAGGAGGCTCTGTAATCGATGGGCGCTTGTCTTGGGTCCCTATAGGCCCAGTTTGGGACCCTCTCTGAGTACTTTGATGCCCTGTATAAGAGGACCGGAGTGGAGCCCGGAGCCCGGCCGCCTGGCTTTCCTGTGCTGAGCGGGGACTTCTTCTCCTACGCCGACCGGGAGGACCACTACTGGACAGGCTACTACACGTCCCGGCCCTTCTACAAGAGCTTGGACCGAGTCCTGGAAGCCCACCTGCGGTGAGACCAGCCCCCCTGCCCTCACTGAGTCAGGGTTACCCTCTGAGGTGTAAAGGGCTGGGTAGCCAGAGAGGGAAGAGAGGGAGAGCACCCTTGAGGGCGTGGTGACCCCAGGAGTGAGGTTGCCCAGAGCAGGAAGGCCCTGACTTCTCTCTCTGGGTAGTGGGGCAGAGGTTCTATACAGCCTGGCCGCGGCCCACGCCCGCCGCTCTGGACTGGCTGGCCAGTACCCGCTGTCTGACTTTGCTCTTCTGACGGAAGCTCGGCGCACACTGGGCCTCTTCCAGCACCACGACGCCGTCACCGGAACCGCCAAGGAGGCGGTGGTAGTAGACTATGGGGTCAGGTAGGAGCCACCCCCCGCTCCCAAGAGAGGCTGTGTGGGTGCTTGGCAGGGAGTCTGCTGCGGGCTGCTGTAGCCACTGCCTCTCAGCCCTCCCTCCCGCCTGCCCGCCACAGGTTGCTGCGCTCCCTGGTCAGCCTGAAGCAGGTCATCATCAATGCTGCTCACTATCTGGTGCTTGGGGACAAGGAGACCTATACATTTGACCCTCGGACCCCCTTCCTTCAAATGGTGGGCCCCTCTGACACCTGCTCGGGAGGGCCTCCGGTGCGGGTACTGTAGAGCTACTGTCTACTGATGGGTACTGTTCTTTTTCCCTTCCTTGTTTTGGGGTGCAAGTTCCACGCTTAAGGTAGTCGGTAGCCCGTGTCTGGACAGGCTGGGGGGGCAGCGGGGGTCATCACTGTCCACGTCATTGCAGGATGACAGCCGTCTAAGTCAGGACGCCCTGCCGGAGCGCACAGTGATTGAGCTGGACTCCGCTCCCCGGTGAGTGGACTCAGCAAGGTTCACTCCATGGCCCCTCGGGTCCCAGCGGGGGGCCCTTCACCGGCTGCTGCTTCCGCCGCCATCATCACAAGCTGCCGGGTCAGCCTGCCTTCCGCCTTCCACCCATAGGTTTGTGGTGCTGTTTAACCCGCTGGAACAGGAGCGGCTCAGTGTGGTGTCCCTGCTGGTCAGCTCGCCCCGGGTGCGGGTCCTTTCTGAGGAGGGTCAGCCCCTGTCTGTGCAGATCGGTGCCCACTGGAGCTCTGCCACTGACATGGTCCCCAATGTCTACCAGGTGAGGCAGGGCTCAGCGCTCCCTGCTTCCCAGGGCCTCCCCTGGGCCCTCAGTCTCCGGAACACCTGCTTCCCACTCCTCTGCTGTGCTCTGTTCACCCCTGATGGAGGCAGGTGGCTCGGGGTGCTGCCCAAGGGATGGTCACTCCTGGGCTGCCGAGGGCACCCTGGTAACACGGCAGGTGTAGCAGCACTGCCCTCGGCACCCACTCGCAGTGTTTATTGCTGACGTCATTGTGATGGGGTCCTGTATGTCGCCCAACCTGGTGTAATTCCTGGACACAAACTGCTAATGACCATTATTGTGTTGACTTATGTATTTCATCTATAATATGGATGAAAAGTAAATGTTCAAATATAGTTCGTGCAGGGCTAGAGAGATGGCTCAGCGGCGGATAGCAGTGTCTGCTCTTCCGGAGGGCCTGAGTTCACCTCGCACAACCACATGGCTGCTCCTAACTACCTATAACAGGGTCTGATTCCCTCTTCCGACGTGCAGGTGTACATGCAGACAGAGCGCTCCTAAACATAAAATACTTATACATGTATTTCGTGCCAGACGCTGCTGTTTGAATATTCAATTCATTAGGACTTTTTTAAGACAAGGCCCCGAGTGTACTTGCTTTGCCTCAGCCTCCTGCTGCTGGTGATGCAAAGATGTACATCGCTCCTGCTTTACCCTCATTTCACAAGGAACTGAGGCCCAGAGAGGCTGTGGTCACGCAGTAGACGTGAAGCCTGCTTCTGACCCTCAGCGCTCGGCAGAATGACACCACAGCTCAGATCCTGGGTCCTGAAACAGGGTTTTTGGATACAGATAAGGGCTTCCCTGCTTAGCTTCAGCAATCAGGATGCAGAGGTCACGGATGAGGGAGAAGGCCTGTGAGGCCGAGGCCCCGCGGTGCACTTCCTCCTGCCCTTGTGCTCACAGGTGTCGGTGCCCACCCGCTTGCCAGCCCTGGGCCTGGGTGTGCTGCAGCTGCAGCCAGGCCTCGACGGGCCCTACACGCTGCCCTCTTCAGTACGGGTCTACCCACAAGGCGCGAAGCTCTCCATCAGCAGGCAAACGGCGTTCCCCCTCCGCGTCCTGGACTCCAGCACCGGTGACTTCGCCATCAGCAACCGCTACATGCAGGTCTGGTTCTCCGGCCTTACTGGGCTCCTCAAGGTAAAGGGCCAGGGGTGGTGGGGAGGGGCCAGAGGAGGGCATGGGCATCAGGGGGCTTGTGTACAGCTGTCCCTGGCCCCGTGTGTCTCCTGCTACCGGCCCCAGAGACTTGGGTAGGAGCATTAGCAGCTGCCAGGCTAAGAGCACACAAAGCCGAGAGTGTTAGTTACCTGCTATTGCATCAGAGACTTGTAAAGAAAGGTGTATTTGGTCTCCCAGTTCGTGAGCTTTGAGCCCACATTTAGGCAGACCCATTGCTCTTGGGCCTGTTGTTAGACAGCATGTCATGGCAGGGGCACATCTTAGCAAAGTGAATTACTTCACAGCCAGGATGCAAAAGAGAGGCCGGCTGAGGTGGTTCACACCTGTAGTGTCGGCCGCGGAGGGGCCGAGGCGGGAGGACCAGAAATTTCAGGTCTCTGGCTACAGAGCAAGTCTGAGGCCGACCTGGACCATGTGAGACCCTTGTCTCAAAAAGAATTTAAAGAAAGAAGTTGTGTTTGGTGGCACACACCTTTAATCCTAGCATTGAGAGGCTGAGACAGGTGTAAATATGTAAATTTGTGGCCAGCCTGATCTTCATGGTGAGTTCCAAGTCAGCCAGAGCTGCACAGGAAGCTGTGTCTCAAAAAGAAAAGGAAAGGAAAGGAAAGAAAGCGTGAGAAGAGCCGGCGATGTGTGCTAGACAGGTGCTCTCCCCACAGGCGCTCTCCCCACAGAGCCCCCGGGTTGGATCCCAGCATTGCATAAACCTGGGAGTGGTGGCTCACGCCTGTAACCCCAGCACTGGGAGGCAGAGGCAGGCAGATTTCTGAGTTTGAGGCCAGCCTGGTCTACAGAGTGAGTTCCAGGACAGCCAGGGCTACAACAGAGAAACCCTGTCTCAAAAACAACAAAACAACAGCAACAAACAGAAGTTAAGGTCAGCCTTGACTATATCGTGGGTTCAAGGCTGGCCTGGGGTACATAAGACCCTTTCTCTCAAAAGAAAAGGAAAGGAAAGGAAAAGCAGAAGGGAGGAGTGGGTCCCACCGCCTCTCCTAGCAGCAGCGTGGGCACCCAGGTCCCAGCTGTAGCACTGGGCGTGGCTCCTTGGGGGAAGTCGGTCCACACCCTCCCAGGGGGAGACCTGACATGCTGGTGTGGGGCCAAGGGTCAGGGCTGTGTTTCTTGGCAGAGCATCCGGAGGGCAGATGAGGAGCAGAAGCAGCGGGTGGAATTGAAGTTTCTCGTCTATGGCACCCGCACATCCAAAGACAAGAGTGGCGCCTACCTCTTCCTGCCTGACGGCGAGGCCAAGGTACCTGAGAGGCCTCACGGCCGGCTGGCCATGGGTCCTGTGGAGGTCGGGAGAGCTGGGAGGGGCCTGGGGCCTGGGGCCTCCCCCGCCCCTCCCCTTCCGCGTCCTTGCCTTTGTTGCCCTGTGGAGGTTGGTGGGCTGTGGTCTTCCAGAGCCCACTGGGATGCCCTGGGCTGGTGCTGCCTCTTTGTTCTCTGCTGGGCTCAGGGCGTTTGCCCTTTTCCAGCCCTACGAGCCCAAGAAACCTCCTGTCCTGCGAGTCACCGAAGGCCCTTTCTTCTCAGAGGTGGCTGCGTATTACGAGCACTTCCACCAAGTGGTTCGGCTCTATAACCTGCCAGGTGAGAGCCTCGGGCGGGAGGAGCACGCGGAGGGGTCAGCGCCACAGGGGGATGCTGCTCTTCTGCCCCTTCTCTGTTGACAAGGGGATGTGTTATTTGCTGTGGGGGTGATTGATTCTTGTGGAGAACCCACCCAGAAGTGCTCTGGGAGCTTCCAGGAGGCGGGGTGGAGCCTTCCCCTGGTGGGGTCTCAGGCTGTGCGCACCTCCCTCTGTCGGTCCAGGGGTAGAGGGGCTGTCTCTGGAGATGTCATTCCTGGTAGACATCCGGAACTATGTGAACAAGGAGCTGGCCCTGCGCATCTGCACGGACATTGACAGCCAGGGCACTTTCTTCACTGACCTCAATGGCTTCCAGGTAATTCTCTGGCCCATGGAACAGAATGTGGGCTGCTTTGGCCTCCAATTTAGGTGATCGGGAGGGTGCCAAGGACTGGTGGCAAGTATAGGGCCAGTGAGCTGCTCAGTGGGTGAAGGTGCTCGCTCAGGCCTGGAGGCTTGGGTGCGGTCAGGGTGGAAGGGGAGTGTCTGTTCCACAGGGTTGTCCTTGACCCTGTGTGCTGTGGCATGAACACCCTTGCACACTCAGGACACACACACACACGCAAGGAAAAAAACAACAGCCAGGAATGCCTTCAAACTGCACACCCTCCAGAGCACAGTCAGCGCCCTCCAGGTCGGCCTTGCTCTCCCTGCAGGTCCAGCCCCGGCGGTATCTGAAGAAGTTGCCCCTTCAGGCTAACTTCTACCCCATGCCAGTCATGGCCTACATCCAAGACGCACAGAGGCGCCTCACGCTGCACACTGCGCAGGCCCTGGGCGTCTCCAGCCTCGGCGACGGTGAGTAGGAGCACCCTCCGCAAAGGGCGTGCGACACAGCGGCCTTCCCTTTGCCCAGTCGTCCACTGCTGGCTTCCCTCCCATCTCTCCTGTCAGTCACTGCGGGCCGTCCTGCCCTTGGCGGGAGCTGCTGGGTATTGGAGGTGACTCAGCTGAGGGTGCAGCTCTTGAGTGGTTACACTGTTATATTCAGGAAAGGAGAAAGATACATATTTTCCTAATGGCCAGGAAGAGAAAGGGTGACGTTCTTAGAATCAAGTAAGTTTCTGGGCCGCGGAGCAGATGTGTAACCCCAGTTCCTTGGGTGCTGAGGGAGGAGGGCCCTAGATCTAAGGTCGGTATGCGCAACTTAATAAGACTTTGTCTCCAGATGAAAAATAAAGAGAAAGAGGGCGTGAGCCTTGGCTCTGCGACGGTCACCTGTGTGGCTGGAGCAAGGCGGCAAGGCGTGAGGCCGCGCCCTCAGAAGTCAGTCAGTGACCAGGGGACCCACCCAGAGGTTCCATCTTTCTAGGGGCTCTCCAGCCTGGGGGTCTTCTGTCATAACGGTGGCACAGCAGGTTGGGCCTGCGAGTGTGGCTCTCCTGCCCTCCGCCAGGGCTGTTTGGGATCTGTCTGTCTCTTCAGAGACTTCTGAATACAGCCATTGTCAGTTAGCTCTGCCCCCCCTCCCTGTGGGGGGCATGGTGTATTAAGGAATGATTGTCTTCTATGCAAGGAACCTATCTTAGGGCTGGGGACAGCTTCCTGTGTTTGCAAGAGCACAAAGCAGAGAAACTACAGAAGTCAGAGTGAGGGCTGTGGAGATGAAGGGAGGACCAGCCTGAGGGAAAAGCCGGTGTGGCTTGCTGTGGTGAGAGCCGTTTCTCTGCTCACACCATCCACTTGCAGTGAGACCCTTCCCTACCCTCATTCCAAAAGGGAGACAGGGCCGGGCTGAGCCTCCTGTGCTGTCTGCCTGGGCCATGGCCTGCTTCTGAGTCTGGACCTCTGGGCCTTCTAGCTGATGCCGGGCAGAGCAAAGGTGAGAGAGTATGAGTCAGCCCCAGCTGAGTCTGCCCAGCTGAGAAAGCCTGCCTCAGGTGAGGCACTCTGCAGTGGCTTTACAGACAGGCCTCTCCATTTTCCATTTGCTGTTTACTGTGTTCTGTGCGGCCTGGCCCGTCCCCAAGGTTTCCTGCTGGGCTCTTGGGCCTCCTGTCTCCACCTAGAGAAGGCGAGACACCACGCTCTGCTCTCCCAGTACCACGAGTCCATCATTCTCTCCTGAGTGACTCATGTCTGCCTCACTGGCCTTTTCTCTGAGGACCTGGGGTGGAGAGTCTGCTCCCAAGGCCTGTGTCTGCTTAGACACGGGTTGCCAAGCTGGAGCTCACTGTTTACTTCCCCAGGCCAGCTGGAGGTGATCCTGGACCGCCGGCTAATGCAGGATGACAACCGGGGTCTCGGCCAAGGGCTCAAAGACAACAAGGTCACCTGCAGCCGTTTCCGCCTCCTGTTAGAACGGAGGACCACGAGCCATGAGGTAAAATCTTGGCCCATTGTTCAGTGAGCTAGTGTGGGATCAGCCCTGTGGGTGACCCTGGAGGAGGAGGGCAGACAGTCAGCTCAGTTCCTGCACTGAGGCAGGAGGTTACCTGGCAATTTGCTGACCCATCTTATGCAGTCCTGGGCAGTCCTCCCTAGCCACGCCCTGTCACTTCGGCAGTGCTCCCCGTCACCCTGTCATCTCGGCAGTCCTCCCCGTCACCTCGGCAGTCCTCCCCAGCCGCGCCCTGTCACCTCGGCAATGCTCTCCCTGTCACCCTGGCAGTCCTCCCTAGCCATGCTGTCACCTTGGCAGTGCTCCCCGTTACCCTGTCACCCTGTCAGTGCTCCCCAGCCACACCCTGTAACCTCGGTAGTCCTCCCCCTGTCACCGTCACCCTGGCAGACCTCCCCATCACCTCGGCAGACCTCCCGTCACCTCAGCAGTCCTCCCCATCACCTCAGCAGTCCTCCTCCTGTCACCCTGTCACCCTGGCAGTGCTCCCCAGCCACACCCTGTCACCTCGGCAGTCCTCCCCGTCACCTCGGCAGTGCTCCCCGTCACCCTGCCCGTCGTGTTCTGCCTTTCTCTTTGCTCATCTTCCCTCCCTCAGCCTGAGCTCTTCCTCACCTTGCTCATCTCATGGCTTTCTTTGCCTCACCAGCCTGGCTTTTTCTCCAAACTGGCAGCTATATTTAGGGGCTGGATCTTTTCCAGCAACACAGTCTGGAGCCCAAAGGTAAGGGTCAGCGAGGGCCTTGGTGGCCTGGGTGGTCAGGCTGGCACTGTAGTCGGAGTCCGCTGCCTAGCTTCCTGCAGGTGTGGAGCGGCCATGCCCTGTTCTGCGTAGGAACTGAGGGACTGGGCCCATGCGCTGCCGCCCCTGGGCTCCCCTGGTGAGCAGGGTGGGGGCCGCTCTGGGTATAACGTGTAAGGCTGATCGGGGTCTCGGGCCTGTGGAACCCAGGCAGCATGGGCTGAAGAGGTAAAGATGGATTTCAGAACAGGCGTCACGAGCTCAGCTCTAAGGAACGGGAACCGTGGCACTAGGTGGCAGAAGGCAGGAACAGCGGCCTGTAAGTGGAGCCCAGCTCAGACTTAGCGCTATGCGTCTAGCATGTCTGCCACCGCGAGACACGTGCTGGCTATGTACTGTTTGGGTGCTTGGGATTCGACCCAGGGCTTCAGACAAGTGCTGTTCCACTAACTAAATCCCCAACTGTGTGTGTGTGTGTGTGTGAACATGTGTGTGAACGTGTGTGTGCATATGTGCGTGTATGTGTGTGCGTGTGTGAACATGTATGTGCGTGTGTGTGAACATGTGTGAACGTGTGTGTATGTGTGCATGTGTGGGCATGTGTGTGTGCATGTGTGTGTGGGCTTGTGTGTGAACGTGTATGTGTGCATGTGTATGTATGGGTGTGTGTATATGCATGTGTGTATGTGTGTGTATATGTGTGTGTGAACGTGTGTGTGTGCATGTGTATGTATGGGTGTGTGTATATGCATGTGTGTATGTGTGTGTATATGTGTGTGTGAACGTGTGTGTGCATGTGTATGTATGTATGGGTGTGTGTATATGCGTGTGTGTATGTGTGTGTATATGTGTGTGTGAACGTGTGTGTGTGCATGTGTATGGGTGTGTGTATATGCATGTGTGTATGTGTGTGTATGTGTGTGTGAACATGTGTGTGTGTGCATATGTGTGTGTGAACATGTGTACGCGCATGTGTGTGAGCATGTGTGCGTGTGTGTGAGCATGTGTGTACATGCATGTGTGTGTGTGTGTGTGTGCGCGTGCCCAACAGGGTCTTATGTAGCTTGGGCCGCCCCTTGATGTAGGGAGGATAACCTCAGGGTTAGCCTTAGTCAACCTTGATTTGGTCTCATTGTTGCCTAGGCTGGCCTTGAACTCCGTGAGTTCAAGTGAGCCTCCTGTTTCAGCCTCCTGAGGAGCTGAGACCACAGGCATATATACCATGCCCAGCTACAGATGGCTGTTTACTGACTTGTTTTTTTGAGACAAAATCTCCTGTAGCCCAGGCTAGCCTTCATCCTCCTGCCTGTTTCCCAAGAATTAGAATTATAAGCATATACCACCGTGTTTGGCATATACATACACACATATGTACATAGCTCCTCAGATGAATTAAGATGAAGTTCGGGTTTGCATTCACACTGGCCATACTCCCTGAGCGAGGTGTGAGAGCACATGCCTTTAATTCTGGCATTCAGGAGATAGAGGCCGGGGATCTCTATGAGGTCGAGTTCTAGGCCAGACACTACAGAGTGAGAACCCTATCTCAAAACAAAAAAAAAAAAAAAAAGAAGAATATAAAAATTGCAGGGAGCTGGAGAGATGCGTGGCGTTGGGAGCGTTGACCGCTCTTCCAGAGAACCATGTTTGGTCCCCAACACCCATGCTGCAGCTCCAGCTCATGGATCCCATGTCTTCTTTGGTCTCCAGGAGCACTGCATATGTGAAGTGCACAGACACTCATGCAGCCAAAACTCCCATACATACAAAATAATAAGGATAAATTGGGTTGTTTTTGTTTGAAGACAGGGTTCCCCTGCTGTAACTCTGGCTGTCCTGAACTCACTCTGTAGACCAGGCTGGCCTCGAACTCACAGATTTCCACCTGCCTCTGCCTCCCAGTGCTGGGAGTAAAGGCGTGTGCCACCACCGCTTGGCAATAAATTGTTTTTGAAAAACGACCTTTCAGCCCACAGAAGGCATGGCAGAAGGTGCTTCTGTTACTTGAGGAAACACAGCCAGCGCTGGGCTGGGGCACGGTGGGGGGGCAGGGCCGACCAGAGACGCTGGAGAGATGGGAGCAGGCAGGGGCGCGCAGAGGGCGGCAGGTTCAGATGCGCCGCGGGAGCCTTAGGGGCTGGGCTAGCGCGCACGCTGTGGCTGTGGAGGGTCCCACGGGCGCTGTGACTGTGGCCTCGAGCCACGGAGGGCCTCTCCAGCTCCGGCACTGCGGGTGTGGCGTCATGCGTGGGAAGGGCGTGACGTGTGTGACGTCACACCGTGGGTGGCTAAAGCACGTTCACCGTCGGAAGCCCGTCCGTCCTGTCTGTCGTCCGTTCCTCCTCTGCGTGGGGTGCCGGCCCGCGGACAGGGAGGGGGGCCTGGTCCGCGACCTCCGGGCCGCTCACCACGTGGTCCCCCGCAGGCCCCGGGCGCGCGGCCCGCCAGCTTCCCGTCGCTGCTCGGCCACCTGACGTCCGCGCTGCTCGGCGCGCCCCCGCTGGCCTTCCCCGCGGCCCCGGGCGGCCCCGCCCCGCGCCCCTTCCGCCCGCTGGCGGCCGCGCTGCCCTGCGACTTCCACCTGCTCAACCTGCGCACGCTCGCCGAGGTGAGTCGGGCTGCGGCCGCTGGCCCTCCCCCCGCGGGCCCGCCCCCGCTGGCCCTCCCCCGCGGGCCCGCCCCCGCTGGCCCTCCCCCCGCGGGCCCGCCCCCGCTGGCCCTCCCCCTGCTGACCCTCCCCCCGCGGGCCCGCCCCCGCTGGCCCTCCCCCCGCGGGCCCGCCCCCGCTGGCCCTCCCCCCGCGGGCCCGCCCCCCGCTGGCCCTCCCCCCGCTGACCCTCCCGCTCCCCCTGCTGACCCTCCCGCTCCCCCCCTGCTCACCCTCCGCCTCCCGGCTCTAACAGGAGGACACCCTGCCGTCAGCGGACGCCGCCCTCATCTTGCATCGGAAAGGTTTTGACTGTGGCCTTGAGGCCAAGAACTTGGGCTTTAACTGTACCACGAGCCAAGGCAAGGTGAGCACGACCCGGGCGTGGGGGCAGGGTGGTCAGGGCGGCGAGGAGAGCGTGGGGGCCGAGCTGGGCCCGCACACGGACGAGGAGAAGCTGTGGCTCGGTCCGCAGGGACAGGGAGACGCTGACCTGTGCGCGGCAGCCCCAGCCAGGGCAGTGGGCAGTTGAGACGGGGCGGGCACTGGGAGCTGGGCCCACGCGGGCGGACGGATAACCGGCTGCGCCTCCGAGCGTCGCTGTGGTTCCGCTGGCACTCTGCTGCTCGGCGTGAACCCAGCCCTTGCGCTCACAGCTCGGAGTCGCAGTGGCTGCGCCGAGGGGCCTGGACACAGTGGGCTTGAGTGGATTGCCGCAAAGCCTTCCCAGGCGCCTTGCTCCTGAGAGCTTAGCTTCCGTCAGGTCGTTTTCTTATTTTTTATGTTTGTTTATTGATCTTTTGTTTTATTTCTGAGACATGGTCTCATGTAGCCTAGGCTGACACGTAAGTAGCCAGAGCTGCCTTGGCCTCCAGTGTGCCTGCTTCTGCCTCCCAAGAGGAATTGTGTCCGCCATCTTAGCTCTACCCATTGCCGCTAAGGATGTGACAGAAAGCCAGTGTGGCTGCTCACCGCCTCCTCCCAGCCCTCAGGAGGCTGAGGCAGGCTTGCTGGGAGTTTGAGGCCAGTCTGGACTACAGTGTGGAAAAGGCGGTACTGGAGGGGAGGAAGAGCCAGGCCAGCGCTGGCTGTGCCCGCTCAGCCTGCCTCCTCTCTTCACAGCTGGCCCTGGGGAGCCTCTTCCGGGGCCTGGACGTGTTGTTCCTGCAGCCCACCTCTTTGACTTTGCTGTACCCTCTGGCTCCGCCCTCCAACAGCACTGACATCTACCTGGAGCCCATGGAGATTGGCACCTTCCGCCTCCGCTTGGGTTAGGTTAGGCTCCTGTGGCCTGAAGAGAGAGTCTGTCCTCAGAGACTGCCTCCTGACCCCGAGATGGGGTTGAACAAGCCACCCTAGGTATCTGTCCCTGTCTGCCTCTCGGAACTGCGACGGACTGGGCTCTGCCCAGCGTTGTCCATTGCTGCTTCTGTGTGTGGGTGACCCACACACCAGTGGGCAGATGCCAGTGAGATGAGGAGAGGAGGCTGCTCCCTTGAGTCGTGTGTAGGTGCCCTGCCAGGCATGGGCTCCTGTCCTGTCCCTAGGGATGTAGGAAGAAGGGAACAGAAGAAGTCAGGGAAGCCGAGAGCAGCAGTCCAGTGCTGGGCGCCTGCAGCTGCGGGCTGGCACGGGAGTCCTGTGCTGTCGCCATCCCCACACGGCCTGGCAAGCGGCCGGGGTTCTAGGAGAAGGGGATGGGGCCCATGACTAGTGGAGTAAAGGAGCAGAAGGAATCCCTATTTCTCCTAAGGCCTGCAGGGCTTCCGCTCTGGCTCTGCCCTGAGTGCCCCTAGCCTGCGGGCCCTGGCTAGGGACTCTCAAGGCCAGAGGCCGTAGAACACTTGAGGTGCCCACACTGTTCTCGGCTGTTGGTGGTGCATTGCTGCTCAGAGACGGGGAGTGTGTCCTCCACCTGCTTCTTCATCTCACACACCACTCCCCACAAGTCCACTCTTGGGGCTCCTGGCCAAGTTCCTTTCACTAGAAAGGAAATGGAACTTCCAAAGACCCCTGTGCGCTGGCATCTTGGGAAGGCATCTGTGCTGGGTCCCGCGGCAGGGTGAGAGGTTCACCTTGCTCCATCTGCAGAAGTATTGCCTTCTTCCCGGTGTGGGATGAGGGGGACGGAGACAGAGTTGGGAGGCCAAATGTTTCGATGGACCTTCATTTAATAGAGAATCTGTCTATAAATGATGAGAAGGGTTGGTAGAAGCGAAACTCCATCTCCTACCAAGACTTAGTAAGCCAAGGCTGGGAAGAAGCAGCGTGGTCTGGCTAAAGGTCTCTGTCACCAGTAGCCAAGGGACCTAAAGACTCAAACAGTGCAGGCATTCTCCCGAAAGTCAGAAGCTAGGCGGGGTGTGCTGCTGTTTGCAGGGTCCTGGTGTCACTGACCCCTATGCTATGGCAGACGGAGACAAGCAAGAATCATAATTACCACTGTTTTAAAATCATGAGCTACCTAAGAACTGTGTCCGCTGAAGACCCAGCAAGGCTTCCTGCGACTTGCCTGAGCGCTGTACATGCTCCTGTAGAGACTGATTCTCCCCAGATCAGCCCATAAAATCAATGCAGTCCCAGATTGGATACTTTCTGG
The DNA here is from genome assembly GCA_026225945.1 of Cricetomys ansorgei. Classification (NCBI taxonomy): domain Eukaryota; kingdom Metazoa; phylum Chordata; class Mammalia; order Rodentia; family Nesomyidae; genus Cricetomys; species Cricetomys ansorgei. The sequence continues at coordinate 2,911,678 of JAMJFZ010003035.1, forward strand.
AATTCAGCAAGCTATGAGGTAGTTCCTAATGGCAAACGGCACCTGTCTTAACGGAGTCCTCAAGGGACTTGGACTCTTCTGCCACCGTGATCCAGTCATCGTGATAGATGAGGTCAGACAGACTGATGGACACCATGGAGAGTTCAGACAGACCCAGGAACGCAGAAAAGTAGTATATGATTTCAAGTGCAGGGAGGGGATAGAGGTTATTTAATAAATAGTGCTTTGAGACAACTAGCTATCTGTTAGTTAGAACTCTACCTCCGTTTCCAAAAAACTAGGTCTAGCGGGAAAAAGGGAAGGAAAATAACAATTATTCAAAAAACAAATTTACATATATTGGAGACAGGGCCTCACCGTGTAGCTCTGGCTGCCCTGGAACTTTATGTAGACCAAGTCAGAGAGCCCCGCCTGCCTCTGCTCCCACACGCTGGGACTAAAGGCATGTGCCACCATGCTGGGCAGGAAAAATATTTTTATACCTGACGTAGGAAGGTCTTTTGTAGGCATCACATGATACCTTAACACATAATGGGGGGAAGATAGAAGATGGGTTTACACACACACACACACTCACAATCTTGAAAGCATGCTATGGGAAAAGGCTAAATCACAGCCGTGCTGGTGGGAAAGCAGCTGCAGAGAGCACGCACAGTCACTGCAGGAGGAGAGCTCACTTCGGCTCCTCAGAGGGCATCGCCAGGGTCTGCTCAGCAGTCGCCCAAAGATCCAGTAGTGAAGGGTCACGGACAGGCTGGGTCCCTGCAGCCGGGCTCAGGCTACATGGATTCCTGTTCGCGTCTTGGTGAAAGAAGTAAGCCCGTGAGTGGGAAGTGCTTCATGTCCGGGCCGCTGCAGACAAGCTCCACAGGGGAGCCTAACCCTCAGGGAAGGATGAGAAGCCACTGGCATGGCAAATGTTGTTTGCTAGGACACGGTTTGTAATCAGATTATGGGGAGACTCTGAACCCCTAGGAAATCAGCAGAACCAAGAATATCCTCTGCAGATCTTAGACCTGCAACGAAGTTACTTGCATGGCAGGAACTAATTAGCCACACACGTGCTATGGGGCACGCGCGGTACATCTGCTGCCCACATGCTAGGCTCACGGCCACCAGAGTTGCTTCTGGAAAGCGCGGGTTTCTGTCTGTCCTGAACATGGCTGTTTCTTCAGTGTGGTGCCGTAGTGGTGTGTGTGGCCGGGCCATGGGTGACTGGAGAAACAAAAGCTTGCTGACTGCAGGAGGAATAAAGCAGACCCCTGGGATCACCTTTGAACCAATCTCTGGGAGGAAGAGCCAAAGAATTTCGTTTTTTTTGTTGTTTTTGTTTCTGCTCTGTTTTCTGAGATAGGTAGCACAGGCTGGCCTCCAACTTGCAGAAATTCTCCAGCCTCAGCCTCCCAAGTGCTGGGAGCATGCCGCTACACCCGGCCCAAAGTGTCCTCAGTAAGCACCCGGTGAGTGCATGCTGTTTTAAGGCAAGCAGCGGCCCCTGGCCTCAGAGCGCTGCCATGAAGCCTTGCCAGTGAGAGGATAACAGGATACAACAGAGCAGCCTCAATCACCAGAGAGGGAAGGACTCTTCTTCGTGGAAACTCCTCCAGTTCCGTGGAGAGGAACGGGCTGAGTGGCTAGCCCAGCGAGAAAAGCAGGCAAGCGTGAGGAGCCTCACCCTCTTGCAGGGAGACCCAGGCCCAGACGGCACTGGGATCCAGGGCATGAAGGGAAGCCGAAATTCCTGCACAGAAAGAGCATTTCTAAAGAGCTTAACCTGCTGACCTTGTGGTTAGTAAGAAGTCCTCGTGAAGCCAGGCACTTGCTGGAGTTCCAGCTACTCTGCAGCACAGGCAGGGGAGTCTCTTGAGCCCAGAAGTGGAGAGCCAGCTTGGGCAACACTGGGACTCTATCGCAACAAACACCCGGTGTCAAACGGAAGAGATTAGTGAAGGGTGAGGCTTGCCATTCAGCTAGAGGTCTCAGAAGCTTTGCTCTTTCCTAACGAAAATGTGTGTAAAGGGCAAGACTCACACAGATGACAGGAGAGAGACCAGCCTAGGCCCAGAGAAAAATACAATTCCAGTATCTTAACAGTTGCTAGGAGCAACTGGTTCTGTTTTGGCCCTCCCTGATCAATTAGGGTAACCTGCACACAGGAAGCCCAAGTAGGACTGGCGCCGAGGGCTTAGCATGTACAGTGTGACACCGTTGGAGATTAGAGACGTCAGCGGGTGAGGAAGCCCCTTGGAGGGACACACCAGGTCTCTGCAGGCACTGCACGGTGTGGTTTGACTGACCCTCTGTAGTTCAGTGGCGTACTATTAAGAGGTGGGGCCTGTGAGAGGTGATTGGGTCTTACAGACCTCTCTAGTGTCTGGGGTGGGGTGTGGTGGGGGAGGGGGTGATGGCCATTGTAAAAGAAGGGAGGCAGATTAGTTCACCCTGGGGAAGGAAGACTCTGCTGGGCTCAGGGAAGAGCGTCCTTCAGCCTGGGTCAAGGAGACCCCAACAGGCCTCAGGGCAAAGTGTCCTCAAACACTCTTCCTGCACGTTGCTCTATGGACCAGCATGAGAGGAAACCCCATCACCCTAGTTCACTGAGATCTTGAAAACATGTTTTGAAAGATGGAGGACCGTGTCTGCAAAGAAAAAGTGGAAGTTTGAAGGTATGGTACAAAGCCATGGAGCTCTCTATGCCCTGGAGGTGAATTATGTCCCTCCTAAAGGTGGTAAGAAAGGAAAGCAGAAAACCCTAAGCTCGTAAATACCCCATCCACCTCTTTCCTGATTGCTCTGAACATGAGAGACTAAAGATGAACACACAGGTCTATTAGAGATACAGAAACAAAGATGGCCGCAGGAGCAGAAAGCAGCCAGACTGAAGGAGAAGCGTGGAGAGAGTGCTGTACACCGTGTCAAAGGCTAAGTGAGGCCGAAAGGCCCGGCCTTGGGGGGCAGCAGCTCAGAGGGTAATGAACCGGAAGAGGGGGACTACCCTGTAGTGTGTGTACATGTGCTCAGGAAGTTGTCTTTGCTGCTCATAGTAAGCTTGGGGTACAAACTACAGATTTCTGTATGGCTGATGAGGTTCAAGAAGCCTGGAGAGGCCGAGGCAGGGAGATGGCTGACTTCTAGACCAGCCTGGGCTACACAGAGACCCTGTCTCAACAAAAAATGTATAATCCTGCTAGCTAACACAGGTTCTGCTGCTCCTCAGTGGGAGACTAATTTTATTGTCTCCTATAGCTGGTTCCTAGTTCAAGAATAAATGTACTTTTGAATTTTTTTTTTTTGAGACAGGGTTTCTCTACGTAGCCCTGGCTGTCCTAGGACCTGCTCTGAAGACCAGACTGGCCTTGAACTCCAGAGACCTGTCTGCCTCTGCCTCCCAAATGCTGGGAATAAAGGTGTTCAGAGCCACCATCCAGCTCAAGAATAAACGTACATGATTTAATTAGGGTAAGGCACACGCCTGACAGCTTGGGTATGTGTAGTGGGGCTCTTTGAAGGATTTTGTGATTTGGGTTCCTTTAAAAATGTAAAATGGCATTTGGACTATGCTTTATTTCCCACCCCAGGTGTGGTGGATGAGTTGATGTAGAACATTTGTTACTGGTGGCTCTGATTTGGGAACGTGCAATTATGGTTGCCTGCCCCTTGGACTTCTGGGAACTTTGCTTAGACTATATACTGGTTGAAACCCAGAGATCTGCGTTTGGGTGGCTGCTGGTGGGTTGGTGTGTTGGTTATTGCTTAGAGGGACTTTGGAGAAAATAGGTTCAGGAATATTGCGCTGAGACACTAATCCAGCTCACTACTGGCTGCTGCTCGCCAACCTTCGGACAGCCAGAAAGGGCTGTGAGTATGGAATGAGGCCATGGCCAGTGAGACGCTCTCCACCAGACTGGAAACGTGATCGTGCACAGCATTGAAATCCTGGGTTCTCGAATAAGTACACGCGTCTGAAGAAATATCACACTTTGAGCTGTGCCTAGCTGACTCAGTTTTGGTGGCAAGCCAAAGCCGTTCCTTGTAGAGGAAATTCCCCTCTTTAATACACCTTGGTTTCCGTCCCTATAAAGTGACTATGATCACTAATGAAGTCCATGGTCAAATTAATAAACCAACGATGTGGAAGACATAAAAATAAAATAAAATGAAGCATAAAGCCTTTGGAGGGGCCCGGATGGTTGCACAGTGTGCCGCCCCTCAGAGGCAGGACTGTCGAATTTGGATGCCAGCGTGGGCTGCCTGAGACCCTATCTTCCCCAGATCCGAAATAAATACGGGGCAGCGAAGGCGAGATAGCTCTGCCTGAAAAACCCAGTTTGCTATCGCGGACCCACGTGGTGGGGGCAAAATCCAACTGCCTTAAGTTGTCATCTGAGTGCCACACCCACACGGTGGGACAAAAAATATAACCAAAATCCTCCTTGAGCGGGCAACCCTGGATTCAGGGCACCCCGGAAGCTCCTGCTGCTTAGCGACCCAGGAAACCAGCAGAGCTTTGTTTTGTTTCTGAGACAGGGTTTCTCTGTGTAGTCCTGACTGTCCCTGAGCTCACTCTGGTCTCGAATTCAGAGGTTCCCCAGCTTCTGCCTGGGTGCCAGGACTGAAGGGACCCGCACCCACCGCTGCCCTTGGTGTATGGGGCAAGTGCGGTTTCCCAGGGCTTCCCGTGTTACTGGGATTTTTGTTCTTCCCAGCTAGTTGGCGTTTCTTCCCAGTACATCCCCCAGCCCAGCTACCTTAAAGGAACGTCCCAGATCCCTCAGCGACATCCTCTGACTTCACAGTCCTACATGCTACAAGGGTTGATGCTCTCAACCCAAGGGAGCTGATGCGAGGGATACAAGGCCGGAACAAGGCCGGAAGCCAGGATCTAGCGTGAGGGCCCTTCGCTCACAGATCAGGGAAGGAGGAACAGCAACTTTCGCCTCTGCCCTAAGTGCTTTATTTTCCATGACTTACAATCCAATGCTTATGCAATCTTAGGTCCCTGAGGGGCCAGAGGTCCCACCGTGCAAAACAGCGAACAGACCCCAGCCTTGAGGAGAGGCAGCGAGAGCATGGGTGGTGGGTATACCTGATCTCCACATTTGGGGCTCGGCTGCGTGAAGGACCGCGGGAGCCGGCGGGGCGGAGACGCTGCGGCGACCCTCCCGCGGGTCAGAGGCTCAGCCCTCGCTCCTCGAACAGCCGCTCCAGCGCCTCTTCCAGCTGCGGGTTCGTTCCCCGAAGCCCCTTCACCACCTGCGCCGCCCACGCGAAGTATTCCTGGACTCGCTGCTCGGACCACCCTGCACAGGGGCGGCGACACCGGTTCCTGCGATGCCGAGGCCGGCCTTGCCTTCGGTGCACCGAGGAGCTCCGGACGGGACCCCGCGGCGCCAGGCCGCTCTGGGAGGTTTAGATCCCCACCCCACCCCCTCCGCGTCCCCCAGAGCCGGCGCGGGAGGGAGCCTACCGCGAGGGGTACAGCGGTTCAGGTCCCTCAGGTTGTACAGCTTGTCCGCCAGCTTCACCAGTTTGGCCCCCGGGCTGCTGCGGGGTGCCTGCTCCACCTGCCGCCGCTTTCGCTCCGCCTTGGGCAGAGTCTTGTCGTCCGTGACCTCCTCCACCAAGCGCCGGACCTGGGCTCCGAAGTGCAGCTCCACCTCATCCAGGGTCGCGTCCGTGTCTTCCACCGTGTCGTGGAGCAGGGCCGCCTGCGGACAGGCTCCCGTCAGCCCGCGACGCCGGCCAGCCCCGGGCGCCCACCGCGCCAGCCCCCGGCAGGGGAGGCCGGTTACCTGCAGCACCACGACGTCGGTGATCCCCGCCTCGTGGGTCAGGATCCGGGCCACGCCTGCAGGGCACGGCAGCGCTCAGACCGCCGGGGGCCACGCCGGGGGCCGGGGGCCTGGACGGCGCCAAGGGGCCCCCCCGTCCCCGCCCCCGCCGCAGGCGAGGCCCGCACCGCGTAGGGCGCGGAATGCGGATCGCAGCTCGGGACGCACCCTCCCCCTCCCGGCCGGGCCACCGGCCCAGCGGGCCCGCCCACCGATGGGGTGGTTGATGTAGGGCGTCCCTTCGGGATCTTTCCGTCGCTGCTGCCGGTGCTTGCGAGCGGCGAAGTCGGCAGCCTCCAGCAGCTGAGCCACCTCCGAGCCCATCGCGCGGGCGGCGCGGGCAACGGCGGCCCCGAGGCCGAGCGGAGCGCCCGCAGCGCCCCCTGGCGCCCCGGAGGACGCGGCCCACTCTAAGCAGCTGTTAGGCGTTCATCGCCCCACCCCGGGGTAAGCGCGCGCGCGTGCGCGTGGCGTGCAGAGGCCGTAGGTCTCATTTAGCGAGGCTAGCTAGCCATCGAGCCGCGCGGACTCCCCGTCTCGCCTCCCGGCACAGACGTCCGCGGCCGCCCCCCGCTCTGCGCGTGTCTGGCAGGGCTGCCGCGCTGATCTCAATGCAAGTCCCCATTCTTGCGCAGCGAGCCCGTCGCCCCCAAGGGCTGAGACCCGGAGCGCAGCGGCCGTGCAGCGAACCCTGCGCTGCTCCAGCCTCGGGAACACCGTGTCCCGGCAGCCTGTCGGGAGGGGGGAACCAGAACAGAGCGGACTGCAGAGCAGGGAGACGGGGCGTGGGACCGCGGGGAGACCGACTCATCCAGCCTGGGGGCAGAGGCCACTTGTTCCAGAAGGCAGTCAGTCCCCAACCTGTGGACGCCCGAACGTTTTCCAAAGCACTCCAACCCCAGTTGTCCCCGCAGGGACGGTCTCTGTTACCATGGGCACCTGGCCTCACATTTGGGCCCCAGAGACGCAGGGCTTGACATTCTGGAGAACTGGGTCCTGAGCCAGCAGCCTGCCTGATTGCCTCAGATGCAGGCTCCTGGGAGGCAGTGCCGTTTCTACAGAAACGTTTGCATTAATCTCGGCACCATCAGGGAGCCTGCCCGAGTCCCCAACCCTCTGCTGAGGGCCCCTGAGGTGATGAGTCGAGTCCCTGCTCTTTCAGGAGCACAGCGCTGCCTAGCTTGGGTAGGCACTAAAATAATAATTCCAGGTTCCTTGTCTGTAGCCATGGCTTAGGACAAACACTGGATTCCTAGGACTAAGGCTGAGGTGGAGGTGACTTCTCATGGGCCTCCAGAGGCCAGGGCCTCTGCTGACACGCCTGTCTGTGTGGCTGCTACTGTTTTTCAGTTGGATGAACCTTGCCAGGCCAACCGACCTGTCAGGTATAAGACTTGCCCTGCCCTCCAACCCGGAGGGAGGATGAGGCGCGGAGGGAGCCTCTTCTCTTCTGGTGGGGACTTGAACCCCGTTTTGCACTTGGAAGGGGGCGAAGGGGGCGGGGTAACTCCCCTCTCCATAGACTTTGTCGCTTCTCTCCAGCACTGGTTCACCACCCCCATTTGTGCCAGACCACGCGGGACGCCAAAGGCCGCAGCTACCCGGGTTTCTTCTGCCCTCGCCTCTCCGACCCCCCCGAGGAAGCCTACTGTTGCCGCCTGCAGCCCGCCGGGGGCTCCTGCTGCACCCGGGATGAATTTGAGGCCCTGTACGGAGTGAACCTGTCTAGCCTGCAGCCCCCACCCATCCTCAGGTGAGAGCCCACGGGGTGCAACAGCGCGGCGGGCTCTGGCCTTGAACCAGCGGTGGGAGGCCGCGGCCGTCGCGATGACCAACAGTTCGGAAGGAGGGCCTTCGGAAGCTGCCGCACGTTCGGGGGACCTCGGGGGCTGGGACGGTGTGGACGGCGGGAGGTACTGTAGGCCACGGGTTACGCACAGTAGGGGGTTTAATTCTGAGCGCAGCCCGCGTCTGCCTCCGGGGTCCTTGCGAGCTCCCGAGTCTGCACGCAGCCTTTGCAGCGGGGCCTCCCCCCGGACCCGGGCGCACCCCGACCGGCCCTCTCCCGCAGGGGCCCGGGCCCGCTTCTCGCCCTGGGCCTCTACAGCCTTCTGCTGACGGCGCTGATGACGGCGGATCTCCTGCACTTCTGCCGCGGTCGGGGACACCGAGGGAGCCCTAGCCGCCGCCGCCGCCGCCGCCGCTGCCGGCCTCCCTCCCGGGCCTCCGCCGCGCGCCCCCTACAGGTCGCCCCGGGAACAGGCCGGGCGCTCCCGGGAAGGCCCTGAGCCCGCGCCTGCGCAGTGCGGCCGCCGCCCGCCCCCGCACGCAGCCTCCGCCAATCCTTCTTTGGCGAAGCCCTGACGCCGCGCGGGGCGGGGCGGGGCGGCCCCTGGCCTCTCGCCGGGACCGGGCCTCCTTCGCTGCGGAGCCTGCCCGCGGCGGCCCCGGAGCTCGGCTTCGCGATGACCGTGAGTGGCACCCCCCCGCCCGCCCCGTCCGCGCCGTCCCCCCGCGGCTTCGAATCCCCCGCCCTGACCCGGCCCCGGCCCCGGCCGCGCAGTCCCCCCGCGGCTTCGAACCCCCGCCCGGCCCCGGCCCCGCGGTCCCCCCGCGGTTTCGAACCCCCGTCCGCCCCGGCCGCGCCGCGCCGCCCTGCCCACCGCCTGTCTCCCCAGGCCCGCGCCGCCGAGCTGCGGCGGGACGGCAACGAGCTGTTCAGATGCGGGGACTACGAGGGCGCGCTGGCCGCCTACGCCCAGGCCCTGAGCCTCGGCGCGGCGCCCCAGGACCAGGCCGTTCTGCACCGGAACCGGGCGGCCTGCCTCCTGAAGCTGGTGAGCGCGGGTCTGCCTGCGCCGGGCCGGGGGGTGCGGGCGGCCGCTGTCTCGGGCACCGGCGGGGGATCGCGGGGCATCGGGTGGCTTAGCAGGCTCCCGACCCTTGTCTTCCAGGAAGATTACAGTGAAGCGGAATCAGAGGCCTCTAAAGGTACGGGGTGCGGGCCCTCGCGTGGAGCTGTGGCTCCTGCGCGGCAGGCAAGGACTCTGGGACCGCAGAGCCACCCCTTTCTCCTCCTCCGGTCCCAGACACTCTGCTGTCTACCGCCTTTCCTTTTCTGCAGCTGCCCTCACCTTTTCTGAGCTTGAAGCACCGGGCTCCACATTGGTACCCCACCTTCCTCTGGCCCTCAAGACCTTTCCTCCTGCCTGGAGACGGTGGCCTCATGGGTGCTGACAGATCTCCTGTTTGTGCCCAGCCATTGAAAAGGACGGCGGGGATGTCAAGGCCCTTTACCGCCGAAGCCAAGCCCTAGAGAAGCTGGGTCGCCTGGACCAGGCTGTCCTTGACCTGAAGAGGTGTGTGAGCCTAGAACCCAAGAACAGAGTTTTCCAGGAGTCCCTGAGGAACGTTGGGAGCCAGATTCAGGAGAAGGTATGTGAAAGACCCAGAGGGGTTGAGGGATGCCTGGTTCTGGGTCAGGGGTATAGACACAGTCCTCCAGGGAGGAGCTCTTGGTAGCAAACAGGCGTTAATGTTGCTTTACGTGTTGGAGGAAATCAGGCTAAAAGCATGGTTGTTTGGCGGTGTAAAAGTTTATACGCTTGGCACGGAGTGAGGTAGGTGTGTGTGTGAGCTGCAGCTGTGTGTGTGGACTCCCACAGCAGCTGGGGAAGGTATGAATTAGCGTGGCTCTTTAGGCTGCCGTGCTGTAACATACCTAAGTCATAAAAGAACATCTTGTCATCTAGTTAGCCTGGGTTGACCTTAGACTCACTGCATACCTGGAGCTGGCCTCGAACCCCTGATTCTCCTTGTTTTAGACGAAGTCTCCTATGACCTAGGCTGGTCCTGGACTTGCTATGTAGCCGAGCAGGGCCTTGAATGTCTGCACTACACCTCCCAAGTGCTGGGATTGCAGGCGGCTTGACTTTTACTTCAGTCTTGTTTATAGTAAGAGAAACTTGGAACGCGCCTTGGTGCCCAGCAGGGAGAGAAGAACTAAACAGACTAGCTCAGTGCTGTCGTTTCTGGGACGAGGGTCACGTGGGATCACACAGGGCTTTGCTGCTCGGCGGCTGGAAGAGTAACGTCTGCAGTAACACATAAAGGAGAGCACGCTGTCACTGAGCGGATGACCCACAGGGTGTCGTGTCTGCGCACATTTGAGTGTGAAGGCAGTGGGAAATATTAAGTATTGTTAAATATTACAAAAGCCTGTAAAAAATGTCCTCCAGAGGCCAGGTGTGGTGGTGCACACTTTTAACCCCAGCACTCAGGAGGCAGAGGTTAGGCAGATCTCTTTGAGTTCAAGATCAGTCTGGTCTACACAAAAAGACAGAGTGTGTGTGTGTGTGTGTGTGTGTGAGTGTGTGAGTGTGTGTGTGTGTGAGAAAATGGCAGCGTTAGAAGAAGACTGGGACTAAGGCTTTCCAAAAGACTGTGATTTAATACACACACACATACACACATATACTTACACATACACTCACACACATACACGCAGGCACGGACACACACGCACGCACAGGCACGCACACGCACAGGGCATCAGAGGGAGTACCTTAGCAACCTTCCTGGTCTCTCGTGGTTGTCGAGTGCTGTGCTTTCGTGCGTGTGCTGTTGCGCAGTTGTGCTGCAGCCGGCGTCCTGGGAAGTGGGCTTCCTTTCGGCTCACAAGATGCCCTCTTCCCGAGACACTTCGTTTCGCACTGCTCTACTTTGGCAGGCCCTGTTGGCCAAGCAGGAAGTGGTTGAGAGAGGAGAACAGCCTTAGGAAGTATAGGAGCAGATGCCTGGCAAGTCTCTTCCTGCCGTGGTCGCTAGGTGTGGCCCTGAGCGCCGAGCCTCCCAGGGAGGAGAGCCAGGAGAGCTCACAGGAGACACGACGTATTTGGCCAAGAAAGGTGATTTTCCCCCACGTTTTGTGGCTTTGCTGTAGGTGCGGTACATGTCCTCAACGGATGCCAAAGTGGAGCAGATGTTTCAGATTCTGCTGGACCCCAAAGAGAAGGGCACGGAGAAGAAGCAGAAGGTGCGTGTCCTGGAGCGAGCAGTGAGGGCTCCTGAGCACACCCTCTGCTCACCAGTGTGGGCCCAGCCTCCTGCACAGGAGCTCCTGGGGCTGGGTTCTCAGTGTGGACCAGGGCAAGGGAGCTAGTGTCCACAGAGCGCCTTGGGGGCCACCCTGGAGCAGGGAGCTGGCGTCCAGGGTGACTGAGGTGCTGTCTTGCTCCTGAATCCCTGCTAGGGTCGCCACTCTAAATATCCCCCCCCAGCGAGCTTTCCCTTCTACTTCGAGAAGGAAACTGAAGTCCACAGAGGTTGGATTTGTGGCTGGCACCTCCCAGATGCTATGGAGACGCAGCAGCGAGGTCCAGGGCTCGGCCTCTGCTCGCCCTGCCCTTGGGTGTGTGTCGTATCATCGTTAGAATGTGCCTCCTTTGATGTAGGCTTCTCAGAACCTCGTGGTGCTGGCCCGAGAGGATGCGGGAGCTGAGAAGATCTTCCGGAGCAACGGGGTCCAGCTCTTGCAACAGCTGCTGGACACGGGGGAGACTGACCTCATGCTGGCAGCCCTGCGGACACTGGTCGGCATTTGCTCTGAGCACCAGTCACGGGTAGGTGGTGTGGAGAGGTCTGCTTATTGCTTTGGTCCGTCTTTCTGTCCATTTGTCTGCCATCCTGTCTGCCTATCTACTCTCCCTCTCCTCATCTCGTGCCCAGACAGCTTAAAGCATAGAAGGTGTTCACAACCAGAGGGAAATCAAAAGTGCAGGGAAGACCCCACAGATTGGGGTGGAGCAGGACCAGGAAGGAGCTTGACTTTCTGAAGCCAGTTCGCCTCGTCACTGCCCCACCAAGGCTGCTCAGAAAGGGGCTCTGTGGGTGCTCTAAAGGTCAGACTCCTTTTCCTGTGGAGAGGAGAGAGATCTGTGATGTCACCGACAGCATCTCCGCCTCGGAGATAGTGACCTGGTGAGCCGCATGGAAGCAAGGACATCTGAGGACAGAGGTGCTGAGGACTCTGGGATGGCTTGCCCTCCTTTTCATACACGCTCCCGACACGTCGCCTTGGCTACCCTTGAGCTGGCCTCGGTGCCGTGTGGGGGTGTGTGTGTGTGTGTGTGTATCGCAGGTGTACGCCACCACTACAAATGGGAAGCTTTCTTTAGATCCTGTCGTCAGGAAGCACGCATGACCCAGGTCGCGCCATTAGACAAGCCTGCTTCCCACTCCTTTAGGAGCTGGCCCTTCCCCCCAGGCGGTGGCTCCCTTTCTGGGCACACTTGCTGACTCGCTCGCTGTAACCGTGGCTGCCCTTTACCAGCCAGAGCCTCTGTCCAACTCTTTCCCACCCTAGACAGTGGCAACCCTGAGTGTCCTGGGAACACGGAGAGTAGTCTCCATCCTGGGTGTAGAAAACGAGGCCGTGTCGCTGGCGGCCTGCCACCTGCTGCAGGTCATGTTTGATGCCCTCAAGGAAGGCGTCAAGAAAGGCTTCCGAGGCAAAGAAGGCGCCATTATCGTGGGTGAGTGGAAGCAGGCCTGGTCCCTTGGGTGGTACTTTGTGGAGGGGAAGGGGCTGAACTCGCCCAGCCAGTTCTTCCAGGATGAGATTTGTAGCTCCAGGTTGATCAGGAATGTGGCTTAATGGTGATGTCTTACCCTGGGTTCTCTTGGTTTGGTTTGGTTTTGCTGAGACAGCATCTCACTGGAACTGAGGCTGGCTTGGAACTTACCCTGTGGCTCTTGAACTGTGTCCTCTCGCCTCAGGCTCCCAAGCACTGAGATCATAGGTGTGGGTCTCTGTGCCCGGCCTTTGGATTCTAACAGCCAAGGCGCTTGCGGAGAAAGCTTGGGCTCAGCTCAGAACCCAGGATGGAAGCCTCCTTTGCCTATGTCTCTCTGACTGTTGGGGAGTTCAACAGGGCTGGGCTGGGTCACTATTGAGCCCACTAATGAGCCCCATTTCTCATGTGTTGTTTCAGTCCGCGGTGTGGCGGATTGAACCCCGAGTGTTACGGATGTTGATCACTAATGTGCACTGTTGCCAGATCCTGCCCGGGAGCTGAAGGTCCTCATCAGCAACCTCTTGGAGCTCCTGACAGAGGTGGGGATCTCCGGCCAAGGCCGTGACAATGCCCTGACCCTCCTAATTAAGATGGTACCCCGGAAATCTCTGAAGGATCCCAACAACAGCCTCACACTCTGGGTCATTGATCAAGGTAGGCGATACAGTTCAGAAAATCCTGCTTGTGGCTGAGGCCTGCTTTTCTATAGGGAAGATGAGAAGAGAGGCAGCTGTACACGGTGATACACTTGTCCTGAACTGCGCTCCTGTGGCCTGTAATCCCTGTAAGGAGCTCAGAGACCCTCGTGTGTGTGTGTGATGTATGTGTGTGTGTGTATATGTGTGTGATGTGTGTGTGTGTGTGATTGTGTGTATATGTGTGTTATGTATGGTGTGTGGCGTGTGTGTGCATGTGTGTGATGTATGTGTGTGCACGTGTGTGCATGTATGTATGTGTGTGATATATGTGTGTGCGAGTGCGCGTACCTGCATTCAAACACCATGACACTATGACAGAGGGAGGCGTTAGATGGTACCGTGCAGAGGTTGGTTTTTCCCTCTCCCATGCAGGTCCTGGGGCCCTAACAGGTTGTCAGTGCTCTGCTGTCTACATGGGGTCTCTTTCCAGGTCTGAAAAAGATCCTAGAGGTGGGCGGCTCCCTACAGGACGCTGCTGGGGAGCTCACGGTGACCGCCAACAGCCGCATGAGCGCCTCCATCCTCCTGAGCAAGCTGTTCGACGACCTCAAGTGTGATGCCGAGAGGGAGAATTTCCACCGACTCTGTGAGAGCTACATCAGGTGAGGGGTCCTCTCCCCACTGCCGGGTGCCAGCGAGAGAGCTGGCTGGCTTTCAGCATGGAGGGCAGCCTTCAGGGAGGACTAGCGGGCTTAAGTGGCCCCCAGTACCTGGCTGTGAAGACACCATGACCGAGGCAATGTAACGCAGGAGTCTGTTGGGGGCTTGTAGTCACAGAGGGTGAACAGCACCAGCCATCGGGGCCGGGAGCATGTCAGCTGCTTGGTGTGGACTTTGGAAACCTCAGAGCTCACCCCCAGGGACACACCTCCTCCCAGAAGACCACACCCCCTGTTCCTTCCCAAACAGTTGTAGCAGCCGCAGACCAGACATTCAGATACGTGCGTTTATGGGGCTGTGCTCATTCAAACAGCCGCAACCTGTCTTTTTGAGACGGGAATCTTGCTGTGTGGCCCAGGCTGGCATAGAACCCCTAGACTCCAGAGTAACCAGGACATGCAGTTGTATGGCACTGTGCCTGGTCCAGAACCTATACTTCTTGTTCCAAAGTGACTGTAGGAGGAGAACATTTCCAGATTGGTTTTCCAATACCGCAACAGAAGTGTCACCCAGAACAAACGAGTCAGGCACTTACTGGATATCTTTTCTAAACCGGAAACTAAACACGACAGTCCGCCCTGTAGGAACTGACAGCTGACGGGACCTTACTGACGATAACTTTCAGTGGGGTGCCCTCGGATCTTAAGCGGGGTAGGAACGGAGCAGGACCATGAGTGTGGATGGTCTCTGTTCGGTGGTTCGCCACCAGCTAGGCTCAAGTGGAGGGGTAGCTGGCAGAAACTGCTGAGCGCTCCTGTGGCGGAAACGGCCAGTCTTTTCTTGCTGTTTCTGCCCAAGTCAAGCCAAGGGCCCATCCAGTATAGGATAAGTGGGAATGAGGCCCCTTGTGTTCCTTGGCATGACAGCTGTGACTCTGTGCCCCCAGGAGCTGGTTTGAGGGCCAAGGGCCGGCCGGGAAGCTGCGAGCCATCCAGACAGTGTCCTGCCTTCTGCAGGGCCCATGTGATGCTGGCAACCGGGCCTTAGAGCTGAGCGGCGTCATGGAGGCGGTGATCTCTCTGTGCGCCTCTGCGCAGGAGGAGGAGCAGCTGGTGGCCGTGGAGGCCCTGATCCACGCGGCCGGCAAAGCCACGCGGGCCTCGTTCATCACCGCCAACGGCGTCTCGCTGCTCAAGGACCTGTACAAGTGCAGCGAGAGGGACAGCATCCGCATCAGGGCGCTGGTGGTGAGATGGCGGCCCAGGTGGGCGGGCAGACGGGGACTGGTCAGCCGCTGTCTCCTGGGGCAGCCTCCGTGCTGTAGGTGAAAGCAAAGCTACACAGGACCTTGCTGGGGATGCAGGTGTGGGCCTGGCTCCTCCCACGTGGGTGGGGCTTGTGGTCAAGTGGGGAGATGACCCAGGTACAGAGGATGTCTAGGAATACAGGGTGCCTCGTGCTCTGCCCTAGCTGGTCAGAAAGACCTAGGGAAAGGCAGAAGCCCTGCGCTTGGGGCCTTCTGGGCATTCATGAGCCAGCGGTAGCCACGCACTGTAGTGGCTGGTTCTCCTGGGCAGTGCCCTCGCTTGCTTTCTATTGCTGTGGTCAACACCGTGACCAAAAACGACCTGGAGAGCGAGGCTTTATTTCACGGTACAGCTTACATCAAAGAGGGAAGTCAAGGCAGGAAGCCGAAGGCAGGAACCGAAGCAGATAGCATGGAGGAGTGCTGCTCACTGGCTTGTTCCTCGAGGCTTGCTCAGTCTGCTTTCTTACGCACCTCAGGACTTCCTGGCCAGGCGCGGCCCACGCAGCGACCTGGGTCTTTGCACGGGCTAGTCTGCGGGAGGCAGTTCCTCAGCTGCGTTCCCTCCTCCTATATAACTCCATTTTGTGTAAAGCTAGCAGAGAAACCAACTAGCAGCAGGCAGTTAGTCCTGGCCTTCTCTCTGTCCTGTGAGAGTTCAGACCACAGCTAAAGAGTGTGTACAGAGCCGTTTTCTTTTGAGCCGGGTCTCTTTTGGCCTGAGACCGTCAAGGGCGGGGATGACAGGTAGGAACCTCTGTGTCTGCCACAGAGGGCCTTTTGTGTGATGTTAAAGAGGTGGAACAGTCCCCAGTGTAGACCGGGGTGGGTGTGGGAAGGGCGGCCAGTGCGCACTGTCTGCTGTACCAGTCGCAGTGTCCTGTGGCCTCCTCAGTAGGTGCTGCTTAACAGTACGTGTGTAGTGGTGGGGAGGCTGCTGATTGACGGGTGTCTGTGGTCCTCCGGGATCTGTGGCGGAGGTGCCAGGAGGGATCCCAGGCCAGGCAGGAGAACTGGGCTGTCACCTTCATCCTAGGCACCAAACGACTGGTCGCATCCTCTTCTTGCAGGGACTCTGCAAGCTCGGATCAGCCGGAGGGACTGACTTCAGTATGAAGCAGTTCGCTGAGGGCTCTACTCTGAAGCTGGCCAAGCAGTGCAGAAAGTACGTGGTGTTTCTCCGTTATAGGCGGCTCTTGAGAGGGCGCGGGGCTGGAGAGATGGCTCAGTGGCTGCAAGCGTGAGGGCCCGAGTTGGATTCTCAGACACCCACTCGTGTGAAACATGCACCTGTACTGGGGGTCAGAGACAAGATCCCTGGGGACTTGTGTGTGCAGAGGCGTGCACACACATGATCTTTAACAAGTCGGGGGCGTGCCCTGCTGTCTGTCCAGGCAGCTGCTTTCCCTTAGGCAAACCCCCCTAGATCCTAGCTCATAAGTTCCTGTGTCAGGGCAGACCCAA
The DNA here is from genome assembly GCA_026225945.1 of Cricetomys ansorgei. Classification (NCBI taxonomy): domain Eukaryota; kingdom Metazoa; phylum Chordata; class Mammalia; order Rodentia; family Nesomyidae; genus Cricetomys; species Cricetomys ansorgei. The sequence goes on from JAMJFZ010003035.1 coordinate 2,928,152, forward strand.
GCCGCTGGCTTTCCTCTTGGTCCGTGTCACCCCTTCCCTCCTTCCCGCTTCCGTTTTATTTGCTCTTTTTTGTTTGTTTTGTTTTTTGAGATGAGGGTCTCACTAAGCCCAAGCTGGCCTAGAACCTGTGACCCTCCTGTCTCTGCCTCCTGAGATTACAGTCCTGTGCCACCATGCCTGGCTCCTGCTCCCCACCTCTGATGGTCATCCACTGTCACACGTGTCCCTAGGTGGCTGTGCAATGACCAGATTGACGCGGGCACGCGGCGCTGGGCGGTGGAAGGCCTGGCTTACCTCACCTTTGATGCCGATGTGAAGGAGGAGTTTGTGGAGGACGAGGCTGCTCTGAAGGCCCTGTTCCAGCTCAGCAGGGTAGCTCTGCAGATTTCTGCTGTCATCCCAGGGGCGTCGGCAGGTCTCACCAGTGTCCCTCGTGATCCGGTGGAGCAGTGCCCGCTGCCTTGTGTAGCTTCAGTGCCCGCAGTGTTGGAGGCCCTGGGGGAGTTAACAAGGAGTTGGGGTTGTGCACCCTGAGTCTGGGGTTCGGGCAGGTCCCCAGGCTCGCCCTAGGTTCCAGGTGGGCCGTGGAGAGTGGGATGGAGGCTTAGCTCAGCTGCCCTCAGCCATGCTCTTGCCGTCTCCTGCAGTCGGAGGAGAGGTCAGTGCTCTTCGCCGTCGCCTCTGCACTCGTCAACTGCACCAACAGCTATGACTACGAGGAGCCTGACCCCAAGATGGTGGAGCTGGCCAAATACGCCAAGCAGCATGTTCCTGAGCAGCACCCTAAGGTGCGGGGGCGCTGGAGGGCCTAGGGTGCCTGCCTGTGGCAGGAGTTGAACCGGGCGGTCAAGCCTCAGCAGAAAGCTCTCCTGTGAGCTGGCTGCTCCCGAGGTCTGCCCTGTCTGTTTCCACGCCAGTCTCTGCCGTGAGAAGAGCCGGCGTCTTCCTGTCCAGTGAGCTCGGGCCCCTCCTAAGCTGCCTCCTTTTGCAGGACAAACCAAGCTTCGTGCGGGCACGCGTGAAGAAGCTGCTGGCGGCCGGCGTGGTATCAGCCATGACGTGCATGGTGAAGACCGAGAGCCCGGTGCTGACAAACTCCTGCAGGGAGCTGCTCTCCAGGTGAGCCTCTCCCAGCTCCTGTCTCAGCCTCACTGACCTGTAGGAGTGGGGCCTGGCTGTGGGAGTCTGAGAGCCCTGGGCTGCCTTCCTCTGTGCAGCCTGAGCGTGGAAGGTCTGCCTGCTGGAGCCTTGGGTCCCACCCACCCACCGCGCTTCTCCCCGCAGGGTCTTCCTGGCTTTGGTGGAAGCAGTGGAGGACCGTGGTGCTGTGGTTGCCCAGGGAGGGGGCAAGGTAAGCTGGGTTCTGCCTCCTTCCCTGTCCCGAGCTGCCCACCTGTAAGACTGACTCAGTGGCTGCCGCCTTGGAGGACACTGTTAGTGACCGGCAGGAACTTCCGCCCCTCAGAGTCCATAAAGATCCCGAGTGCCTCCCTCTCCCTCTGGGGCCCCAGGGCCCAGCACAGCCCATGTTTAGCGCTTAGTAGGTGGTCAGGGAAGTATCCGGGTAGTTCTGAGGGACTGAAGATCCCTCGGTGAGAAGATCTGAGCAGGGAGCGTTCTCAGGCCCACGGAGACCCAAGAGGGACGGTGCTGTCAGGGTGATGGCTCGGACCTTGCGCGCCCAGGCCCTGACTGGGCATCGACGGGGCTGCGACTGTCCCGACAGGCTCTGCTCCCGCTGGCCCTGGAAGGCACTGATGTTGGACAGACAAAGGCAGCCCAGGCTCTGGCCAAGCTCACCATCACCTCCAACCCAGAGATGACCTTTCCTGGCGAGCGGGTGTGTGTCTCCTCACTCCAACCCCTCCTCTGTGACTGTGTTACGTCCTGATGTCCTCTGGCTTGGGAGCCTTCCCACGCCCAGCAGGAAGCGGCAGTTTTGCTGAGTCTGGCCAGGGGACAGCTGTAGAGAGCACCGCTCTCCCGGGGTGGCCTCCCCGCTGTGGGTCAGTGGGTGGGCGACCACTGCGATGCGTGCTCTGATAGGTGGGGTGTGTATCACAGATCTACGAAGTGGTCCGGCCCCTTGTCTCTCTGCTGCACCTCAACTGCTCAGGACTGCAGAACTTCGAGGCGCTCATGGCCCTCACGAACCTGGCGGGGATCAGTGAGAGGCTCCGGTAAGGGCCCGTGGGAGCTTGGCACAGGGATCTGGGTGGGCCCCGGGTGTGTACCCTGCCGTTTGGAAACAGTTCCTGGCGATATTTTTATGTGTCACAGTGACTCCTGCAGCACACAGATGAAGGGTCAGGCCGAGGCGGCAGGTTGCCTGGGGGTCTAACCTGGTAGACAGAGACCCTACAGTTCAGCTCTGGCCCTGACTGTGCCCCCCCCCCAAGCTGTTCACACTCACTGGCTCACTGTTGAATCTAAGCAAGTCATTCTGCCTCAGTTTCCCCCTTGCGAGTTAGACAGTTAAGTGCCTAACTCATGAAGTAGTAACGTGGAGAGTTCATTTAGAAAATGGGAATACAAGGCCTTAGCAAACAGGAGTGGGTGGGTGCTCCTGCCACAGGAGGCCCACAGGAGTGGGTGGGTGCTCCTGCCACAGGAGGCCGGGAAGGCTGCTGTGAGTCCAGGTAAGGCAGGCTGCCAACTGGCTCACACGCCCTCCTCCCAAAGCCTTAGGCAGTCACTGCAGGCAGCCTGTATTAGCTGTTTTATAATATGTATAGTGTATAGTAATGGATTGCAGCCGCCCTGCTCGGCTAGTTCCCAGCGTGCTTAGCAGTCCTGTGCTGTCTCCAGCCAGGGGAACGGCTCAGGGCCCCACAGGATGGGGATGGGCGGCAGGTTAAAGATAAGGAGAGACTGATCGTGTAGACCCTTCCAACTCTGCCCTGCAGACAGAAGATCCTGAAGGAGAAGGCCGTGCCCATGATCGAGGGCTACATGTTTGAGGATCACGAAATGATCCGCCGGGCAGCCACAGAATGCATGTGTAACCTGGCCATGAGCAAAGAGGTGAGAGTCGGTCCAGGGAGTCCCCGTGACGGGGCCCGCGAAGGCCCTGTGCTTTGCGCTGTGTGCCAGACGGCATGGTCTTCCTCCCTGTGGCCGCAGGTGCAGGATCTCTTCGAAGCCCAGGGCAACGACCGGTTGAAGCTGCTGGTGCTCTACAGCGGAGAGGACAATGAGCTGCTGCGGAGGGCTGCTGCGGGCGGCCTGGCCGTGCTCACGTCCACACGGCCCTCGCTCTGCAGCCGCATCCCACAAGTGGTCAGTGCCCGTCTTGCTAGGGGAGGGAACTAGCGACTCCCAGGCCCTAGGGCGGAGCGGTGTGCTCCCCAGGGCTGAGGCTGCCCTCACACCTGCCGTTCCCTGCAGACCACGCACTGGTTGGAGATCCTGCAGGCTCTGCTGCTGAGCCCCAGCCAGGAGCTTCAACACCGGGGCGCCGTGGTGGCGTTGAACATGGTGGAGGCGTCGAAGGAGATTGCCAGCACCCTGATGGAGAGCGAGGTGCTGGAGATCCTGTCAGTGTTGGCCAAGGGTGAGGCGAGCCCAATCGCCAGTGCTGCTGCAGCCTGCCTGGGGAAAGCGGTGGAGTATGGGCTCATTCAGCCCAACCGGGATGGCGAGTGAGGGCCGCCCTGCGCACTCGGCTCAAGCCATCTGCCACCCATCGCAGCACCGGAAGCCAGGACAGGAGCAGCATGGCCCGCAGGGCTGGGGTGCTGGACACTTGCGCCTCTTCCCCCGCTGCACGTGGGTGTTCTGTCCTGGGGATCACACGCCACACAGCCCCGCCCCGGCGGCACCCAGAAGGGCCCGTATCCGTAGAGAGCTGGGGGTGGGGAAGGGCGTCTCAGTTCGCGCCCGTGGATTCTGGGCATCACAAAGGGTGGGCACCCCCGCAGCCTGCCAGCGGGTCCTCCCTCTAATAAATGCTGTGGAACCGAAGCGTGCGTGCGCGTGGCGCGTGTGGGGTAGGAAGGCTGCCGAGGGCGCGAGGCTCCGGAGCGGTCGCTGGGCGTCAGCTGTGCCGTGGAGCCCACGCGCAGCCCCGGCTGTCTGCGCGCTCAGTCCTGCCTCAGCCTTCGGAAGAGGGCGCTAGTCACGCGCGCCCAGGAGACTGACGGGAGCGGGCTCAGGGCGGGGGCGGTGTGCGGCAGCGGGTCTCCCGCGAGCGCCGCAGGGTTTGGGGCTCGGGGCCCCGGTCCGAGCAAAGTTTTCTGTGGCCGCGCCTGGCTGCGGACCCGGCCTCGCGGGGCGTGGAGTCGGGGCTTGAGGCTCATTGGCTCAGAAGATGTAAGTGACAGAGCCTGGGCCAATCAGTGAGGGAAGAGGCACGACTGCTTCCGCTTCCTGTCGGGGGGGGCGGCGTCAGTCCCGCGCATGCCCAATAGACCGGGGTGGTGGGCGTCAGGCCTCGGGCCTCGCCCGCGGTGTCCCCCGGATCTTCGCGAGCTCCCCGCCGCAGTTAAGTTTGGCTTTTGAGCCGAGAGGTTTCTTGGTTGGGCCTTCTCAGCTGTACGTCCAGGCCGGTACGAAAGCTTCGGTATTTCCCGCGGAAAGCGCGTTCCCGATGGGTCGGGGGTGCACGGGCAAGGGGAAGGTCAAAGGTCCCCTTGGCTGGGGGTTCGGGAGCTGTGCGCTCAGCACTGACGTCAGAGTCTTGAGAATGGCTGTAAGATGGATCCGGTCGTAAGCTGCGGGAGCAAGCGGCTGCAAAGAGGCTTCCCGAGGCTGGGAGGCTGGAGCCGGGCCTCAGAGCCCGGCCCTGGGGAGCTCCCCTGAGGGAGCTCGCAGTCCCCTTCTGCCGGCGGAAGAAATAAATTCTGGGCCGCAGGGAAGGGCCGCGTCGCTTGCAGTTTCTGGACGAGGCCGACTTTATTCTTGGTCAGGAGGGTGTGCTGGGAAGAGCGAAACCGCGACAGGAGTGTTCGACCTCGCAGTGTTGTTCCATCGGCTGGTCGTCTTGGGTTTTTTGAGGCAGCGTCTCACACTGTAGACCAGGCTGACCTCCAGTTCAGAGCTGCACCTGCCGCCGCCTCCCAGGTGCTGGGTTAGATGTGTGCCCACCACACTTGGCCCACGAGTAATTAGGAAGGGGAAAAAGATCGGTGCTCCAACCCACCATGGCCCACCGAGTTCCTGCAGACTTGGGGGTGGGGGTGGGTGTCTGGTGGGATTATACTGTTTATATGCAAGTCTAAGGAGGTCGGGGAGATGAAGAGCTGAATCCAGGCCAGATGCAGAGTGAGCCCCAGTTCAGCCAGGGTTCCTTAGACCCTGTCTCGGGGTGGGGAGGGACTCAAGAGTTGGATCGCTGCTGTTCTTTTTTCTCCCGAGACAGGGTTTCTCTGTGTAGTCTTGTATGTCCTGAAACTTGCTCTAGGGTAGCCTCGAACTAAGATATCAGGCCTCTGCCTCCAGAGTGCTGGGATTAAAGGTGTGGGCTACCACCGCCTTACTTAGAGCACTGCTGTTTTGGCAGAAGATCTGGGTTCGATTCCCAGCACCCACGTGATGGCTCACAACCATCCTAACTCCAGTACCAGGGGATCTGATGCCCTCTTATGCCCTCCACAAACACCAGGCACAGGCATGGTAGACGCGTGCACCTAAAATAAAAATAATCTTAACAGAACTGAATTCTTGCCCCAATACAAGTTTTATAGTATTTGATAGAAAAGACAGACAGACACTTATATTTCTCCCAGTGGCACACTCCATTTGAGCCAAAGTGGGAGAAGCGCCCAGCTCCACACAGTTCAACAGCTGCAGACCTGGGAGGCTCTTTGGCCAAAGTTCTGATCAGCTGACAGTAATGAGAAGGGCCTCCTGGGAGAGACCCTTTGCCCCTTGATTAGGAGGCTGGTACCCAGGTGGTACCCAGTCCTGTCTTACAGATGATGCAGCTGCAGCCTTGGAAGGGCAGACTGGCACAGGTTCCTGAGGTGTCAGGTTGATGAGAATTTCCTCAGGGTGCAGCCTTTAACCTCCCTGCCCACACCCCAGCCAAGTCCACCCGTCGAGGCCAAGGCCTGAGCGTGGCTGGGGAACAGCATGGGGCCTGCTGGGGCTTTGGTTTCTGTGACTGTGGGCAAGCACTGGGCTCTGGGAACGGGCACTGTACACAGTCCCGAGCCATTGTGAGCCACTGAGGACTTCTGCAGAGCTTGCCACACCGCCCTGGTGACCCGTGAGTACCCTCGCAAGCCCAGTTCCAGGCTTGGCCTCGTACACCGGCCCAACTATTGGGAATATGTCTGCCCACTCTCTACCCATGGAGGCCGAGTGGAGCTGTCAGGCAAATTCTGCACTGCAGGCGGCTGCGGGGATGCTTGGGGTTCCAAGGGGCTCCTGCTGGTGCTGGCCTACAAGGCTGGGCCCAGCACAAAGCTGCAGGCCTGGGCACCAGGCTCGGCGCTGCAGGATTCTGGGTCCAGAACCTGGCTTTTGGGGTAGAGGCCCAAGGGGAAGGCGAATCTGGCGGTGAGGAGGCCAGGGTGCCCGCGCCTGTGTAACCCGGCAGCTGCCCTTCTGCCAGCCCCTGGCCCAGAGCTGCGGGTGTGCAGGCTGGAGCATGTGCTGAGCATGTGCCGCTGCTGTGCCCAGCTGGCCAGGGGTTCTGGGGTGGGGCAGGGAGGAGCAGCTGGGGGTGATTAGGCGAGGCTCCAGGAGGCAGTCTCTTGAGGGGACTGTAGCTGATTAGTGGCTCCCTTGATCAGGCGTGGGCAGCTGGGCCGCAGGACACAGAGGCAGGGCTGGAGGCCTGCCTGTGACTGGGGTGGCCGCAGGTGGTGCACTCTGTGTGAGTGCGGAGTGGTGATCTTAGCCACTCCTTCCTCCTATCCTGTTTGTGGTGGTCTAGTCCAGGTCTCATGCCAAGCTCAGCACAGCTCAGTCATTCCTGACTTAGTGTCTCCAGCCATGATCTCCGCCACTCTGAGACCCCGACTGCTGCTGTTGTCTTTCTGGTACTGGGCGCTGCACCGCTCCCATTTGCTAGGCACCAAGCCTTGTTTTCTAAAATATTCCAGAAGGGAAGTACACTTGGCCAAGGGAACTGGTGAAAGAGTTCAGCTGAAAAGAATCTAGGCTGCATATGCTCAGGTAGCCATGATGGGTGGCAGAGAGGCGTGATGGTGTGTTGGTCCACAGCATGTAACCAGGGCTTTGCATATGTCGGGTCCACTGTGGAGGTGGGCTCTGTGGAGCAGACAGTGTAGACAAGCTGCTGGTCTCCTAATTATGTGTGTATGGGTGAAGTTGTGTGCAGGTGTCTAGGGAGACCAGAATTCAGCGCTGGGTTCCCCTGGGGCTGAGTTACAGGGAGCTCCCAGATGCCTTGTGAGTGCTGGGAACTGAACCCAGGGCATCTGGAAGAGCAGCCAGTGCTCTTAACCACTGAGACATCTCTCCAAACCCAGAAGCTACTGGTCTTTCTGTGATGATTATATTTGGGTAAAAACACCAGCACTGTTTTGTAAATTTATAAAATTACTGTTAGTCCATGTCTCATTTAAGACCAGCCTGGCCTCAAACAGATTGACATTGAACTTTTTTCTTGTTTGTTTTTTCTTGGTTTCTGTTCTGTCCAGGACAGCCTTGGCTGTCCTGAAACTCGATCTGTAGACCAGGCTGGCCTCAATCTCAGAGGTCTGCGTGCCTCTGCCTTGCAAGGGCTAGGATTAAAGCCCTATGGCCTTGAACTTTTGATCTACCTGCCTCTGCCTCCCATATTGTGTTGCCACTGAATCTGACTTCAGGTGTCCTTCTTAGTTTATCAACTTGACACAAACTAGAGTCATCCAGGAAAGACCTCAACTGAGATTGGCTGTTAGCTGGGTGGCAGTTGGCATGCCCAGTAATCTTTCCTTCCCAAGTCGTTTTTGGTCATGGTTTTATCACAGCAATAGAACGTAACTAGGTTGTCAGGGATGGTGGTGCAACTCTCTAACGTAGAGCAGCAGTGCTGGCTATGAGGGGGCAAGGGGCAGGCCTGCGGAAGGACCACTGTCAGTTGGGAGTGATAAAGGGCACAGGCTACCTCTGTGGCTTTGAGAGTGTGGGGAAGCTCTAGGGACGCCAGAGTGGGGGAAACGGGAAATTTCAGAAGCTGGGGACATTTCAGTCGGGGGACAGAATGAGTCAGGACACCTGACCCTGCCCAACAAGAACCCGGCAGAGAAGAAGGTAAGGCCAGTCTCTAGGATGCCATTCCTGGCTCTTAGCTATGTGCTGGACACCGAGCTGTGCTCAGGAACACGAGCCATCCCGTAACCCTTGGGCCCTGCACAGCCTGCAGGTCTGCTGAGTGAGGGCTGAACAAGCTCTGAGGCTACAAATGGGGTTTCAGAGAGCGCCCGTGGGATACGGAGTGTGGATGAGGTCACCTTCAGCCACAGACATTAATCCTAACCACTCCCTTCTGAAGCCAGAGAGCGGAAGGAGGGAGGCTGTCTCAGGACAGGGAGCGGCTGTGGCTGATGCCGGAGCTCCTGCCCGTCATGGCCACCCAGCCCTTCCCAGCTGCGGATCTCCACACAGCTGTGCTGACACCTGCCTGGGACTGGCTCAGGGGTGAGAAGTGCTCCACCCACCCTTCCCCTGAAGGGGGCAAAAACAAAACAAACCCACCTTTCTGTTGCCTGCCCTTTTTTAATTGTAGGAAGAGTCTCACTTTATTATGCAGGCTCCTCTCAGATTCCTGAGCTCAGGCTTTGCAGAGGCGGGACGGCATGGGTCTCTCTGTGCTAGGGGCTGGACACGGGCTCTCATGTGCTGGGCAAGCACAGCCTGAGATACAAAAAGGTGGTTCCAGTCCTCCACTCACGGGCTGGAAACCTGGGTCCAGGGTGTGCCTCCATGTAGTGAGTCAATTACTTGATATCCAGGAAGCTGACCCTTTCTCAGCCAGATCCTCTTCCACCCCAAATGTGACAGCAACTGTAACAGGAGTGTGTTCTGTGCCGAGCACATACCAGAATTACAGCATGTGGTCTATGGCTTGTGCCAGGCCAAGTAGTGGCAGCTCCTCGCTGTCTCTTTGGTTGCAGGAAAACTCTGTATCTGGGGCTGGGGTAAGTACAAAGTGGTATGTGATCCTTAAAACCAAGGGAAGCAGGACCTACGAATGTAGCCCAGGTGACAGAAAGCCACACACTAGAGGGTGGGGACTTTGTCCTGATCAGGGGGAGGAGGACTGGCAAGCCACTGAAGGTACTTAAAAGGTCCAAGGCCAGACAGCACAAAAGGATGACCTGGGCTACGGGTGTTCCTTCCTACATCTGCCCTTGGTAGGGACAGCAAAATGGAGAGCTGAACTCAGATATCTTGACATAGCTAGCAGAGAAGCCTGGAGGAGCCACTTGCCTTGAGTGGCAGGCCCACTGTCCTCTGGGGAAGCCCCGTGGCTTTGGGTCTTCTGGATTCGAGAAGACCAGTGGGTTGGCGGGTGGGTATAGTCCTACACTGCAGTCTGTGGGCTGACTTCTTCTGGAGGGGAAAAGCAGCAAGGCCTAGCAGAGAACGGGGTCATTTCATCCTAGGTGGATGTGGACAGCTTGGCCACAAGGACGGCCCCAGCTTGGATTGACCCTGCTTTGTGGAATACTTTGCAGAAAACAGCTAGAAGTAGGGCCGTCACCTGTGGGCCCCGGAACACCTATGAGTATCAGTGGAAAGAGGAAAAGATGTAAGCTGCCTGGAGGACAGTGACCTCTTCAGTGCCGTCAGAGGCGCCTGCAACTGTAAGTCAGCGTTGAGACAGGGTCACAGACTTCTGCCTGCCACGTGGGGGGACTAAAGGCATGCGCTACCACTGCCCAGCACGCACACGAATCTTTTAAAGCTTGTAGGAAAGGAAAGATTTGAATGTTTATTTTTGGAGCAGTGCCAGGGATCAGAAAACACTCAAGGCCTTCCATGTGCTAGGCAAGCACCAGGTAGCTGAACTGCAGACAGCGTTACCCAAGTGACTAAGTTTATTCTCAGAACAAGATAGAGTTACTGTTCTTTAAGATGAAGACCATACATTCACTTGGATTATTCTACAATAACTTTATTATAAACATTTTTAAATTTATGTTAGTGTTAGTATTTAAAAAAGAATATATATAGACTAAACAGTTTAAAAGAAAATCACCCCTGTATACGTCAGGCTATGTACAGGAGCCACAACTGGTCAGTGTTTGTCCGGGCTGGATGTTGAATTGAGGATTCCAGAAGTGGCATCAGACCTGGAAGCTTTTAGAAGATCTCGCTGTTGAAGAACAGCAGCATCAGTGACAGCGCCAGTTCACACCCTCCGTAGTTCACACCCTAGTTAAGGGCTCTGCACCTTCTGTTAGTCGCAGGCCCAGCCTAACACTTCCTGAAGCTAGCCAAGTGGCAGCAAGCTTGGTTTCTTTCTCTCCCTGCTGGGGATAGAGCTCAGGGCCTGGCACAGGCGAGACCATTTCTCTACCAATCCCTGGCTGAGGGCTTTGTAACCTGCTGGAGTACATGGCGGAATGGCCGCTGAGTGAGAGCTTTGGTGCCGCTAGCAGAATCAGCCAGAGAGATGGGTGCGTGGATACATTTAAGCCTCAGACAGATAAAAGAGGCTTTGGCTAACCAAGCTACAACGGGATCTGTTCAGCAACCATCAAACTAGAGCTGCTTCTGATAGAAACGGGTCATTGGGAGGGAAGGCCAGAACACGGAGAATGTAGTATCCCAATTGGCCTGCTCCTTTATGTCCCAGGCTCCTGCCCTGTCCTAGCAAGAGGAAGCAGCTCCGCATGTTCACTTGGTACCTGCCAGGGTGGGTTAATGACGGAAGAGAAAGCATTGGATAGAGACCACTGCTGTGAAAAGGCACTTTCAGTCTTCACACAACTTAGCTAGCTGACTTGGACAGACTGGAAGCTCAGCCCCGAGGGTTAGTAAGGTACACACTCCAGGAAATGATCAGCACGCAGCTGGGTTCCCATCCCATTTGATGGGAGCCAGGCATTTTCTTTGCATAATCTTAGGTAGGATGGAGCTGAGCATGGAATCCAATTCAAGGCTGACACGTTTTCCTGCTAGCCTGCATTCAGTCTACGAGAAACCTGATACTTATTTTTGAAGCCCACATAGAATTCTTGCTGTCTTCGTTTAAAACACATTCTATGATACAGCTGAGTTTGTGGGTTAGTACACAGTTGTGCCCAGATGGAAAGGGGCCAGGCACCAAGACAGCACAGGGCAGCCATTAGCAGCTGCCCCCTACAGCCCGAGAATGGAACAGCAGGAGGACCCGGGTCACATGTCCATATGCCCCCATGAGCCACCCACACCCTACGTGACTCTCAGCCTCCAGGTCACTGTCCTGACTGAACAGCCTGGGAGCCCTCAGGAAGATATCAGAAAAGGCGAATTACCGAAAACTCAGAGTAGGTGCTGGCAACAGACTTGATGCTGCAGTTGTGGGGGAGCGGGGTGGAGCCGGAGTACCCACTGCTCAGGATGCTGCCATTAAGGTCCATGTTCTCCTTGTTGGCCCTGAGCCTACGAGGAGCAGTTCTAGGTGTTTTCTTTCCAGAACACGCATTAGTGACCGACTGCAGAGGGGGGAGACGGCCATGTCATCTGTCGTGTTAGAGTGCACACACACACAAACCCGATGGCCATTCATTCCTCGTAAGTCTGTAACCCTACACTTCTGGTTTGAAGGGCGGTGCAGTTAGTCGTGTGGTGTTGCATGCCTTTAATCCCAGCAGAAGCAGGTAGATCTGGGAGATACTGGTCTCCATGGAGAGTTCCAGAACTGCATACTTCTCACTGGCTCTAGTTATCCAGTGGCACTACCCACGGTGCCAGTCGGAGTGGGAATGGTTCCCCTCATCTTTGGCCATTACCTAATGTCTACCTGAATGTGAGACTCATGGCAACGATAGTTTCTAGTTGTGCAGTGACCAAAAGCAGAGGTGTTTCTAGCAGCAGTTGCTTGTGTAGTGTCTAATTCACTGCAGCCTTTGTTCTGAACACACGTGGAATTTGCATGATGTCATGCCACACAATGCTGCCTGAAACACCTTAGATTCCAGACCACTGACATCATGAATTGCAGTATCTTTACATAGAGCTCTGCTTTAGTTAAAGGAAAACAAACTTAATGTGCCCTTAATTGTACTGTTAGAATATTCTAACTGCTGAGTTACTGACTTGAATTTCATTTAAAAAAAAAAATTGTCCCAGGGAAGTTCTACCCAAATGAAAGCATATAAACTGAACTGCACCGAGGAGAACCTCTGGGAAACAGGTAGCAAGCAGAATATACTAACCTTGCTGCCAGAAGGAGGTAGGCGAGACACAGGTGAATGGTACATTGTTCCACCAAAGGCAGGCCGAATGCTGCTGTTGGGCGTCACAGTGGACTTAATGGTAGTGTTCATCTAAGGAGAACAGATAAGTAGTGAGGTAAGGCTAATTAACATCAGCCTTTCCAACAAAGCTCTACCCTGCAGAGAAGTGGGCATCAAGTGTCCAGGAAAGGCTTCCCCAGTACAGGTGGCCATGCACAGCACTTACATAGCTTCAAAAAAACTTAGTGTTTCAAAGCCTATTTATACCTATTTATACCTACTTATCACACAAACATGTTGTGCCAGTTTTATCTATAACAGTGGAAAACCTAGAAATTATTATTCTGATAGCTGGCTGGACAAGCAGATTTTTATATATATGCCTAAAATAGAATTACTGCTCAACTAAAAGGAAATACTTATTAGTAAGAAACCCTACAAAATATACTGCACGATTCTTTTGTGCAAAGCCTTAGAAGATGTGTATGAATCTGAAGTCTTGACTGGATTCGTTTCCTCCTTCCTCAGATCCTCACAAAGCAGCATGTGCACACTGTCTTCATTTCCGTGATCGGCCCATGATGTTGTCAAACCTTATGAAAGTGCACATTCTACACACTGCATTCTTACTCTAAGTAAAGCTGTAACTTCCTTAGCATTAAGGATTGACACTTATACTTGCTTATACTCTGCTCAGTCTTTGAGGTGGCGGCTCATGCCTGTGACCCCACAGCATCCTAGAGGCATTTACTGAAAGCATGGAAGGTTCTTTCACCTAATGCTATGACTACCTGTTGGAATTACAGGATGACGGGCTTCTGTTGCTGACAATCAGTGGCCAGCAGCAGTTTGATGCAAGGTCTTGGTAAACCCGCACACACACAGTTGGCCACTCTTCGACTGTCAGTCACTAGGAGCTGCTAATGGACTCAGCCTACAACGCAGAAATCAAAGAATACTAGCTACCCCATGAACAGCAACAGCGTGAAGACAGAGCTACCTTTTGTACTTTGCAGGACTTGTTCAGAGTCAGTCCTGGTCTCTTGCTAGGTGTCCGGGGTGCACTGCCATACAGCATCTCTGTTTCCATCTGTTTCTTGTTCCTTAGCTGCTGTGTGAGACAATGATAGGTTCAGTAAGACACCAGGGCCAGAAACCCAGGTTAAACCTCTGCGGCGTGAGGTACAGGAGCTGCTGCACTCCACCTCATGATAAATCCTGGCCCCAGGCAGAGAGACTGACCACTGTAATTGCTGCCCTTTTTCCTGATGTGTGTGCACAACTTACTCTTTCCTGTTTGGCTCTTTCTTTCTCCAGTCGATGTAATTCCCACTGTTCTGTAATGTACTCCAGGAATTTCTGCCCATTCACCACAAATGCCTTTGCTTGCTCTTCTTCCCACTTTTCAATGCGGGCTTTCAACTCCTCTTCCAGCTGGCTCAGACACAAAGACATGTTATTTACTTCACAGCTCTGGTGGTAATCTCAAAAGTTCTGAGAGCTGGAGCCACATGGATACAGATCGGAGCAACCAGAAGTCAAAGTCTAGAAAGTTCACTCAGACACACGCTAAAGAGGAGAAAAGGCAGGATCGAGTCTAAAGATGGAGGTTTCACACCGTCGTCTGCGCAGGTGCATTATGACCGGGACTGCAGATTCACACTACAGGGTTTCGGTATGGAGTCAACCTCCTAACTGGTTGTGAAGGTGAGTTGAACATCCTAACATCTCAGTTCCCTCATCTCTACACATGGAAATAATATTAACCTGTAGGATATTGGACAACGATGTGAATGCACAAAGCACCGTGGAATAGTATCTGGCAAAGGCACCGAGAGCTATTTAGTGTCATTACTACATAGAAGGCAGTGAGGTGCCCAGCCCTTTTATAAGCGTTTGTCCTGTGCTATAGGTGCAGTTCTTATGCTGTGATTTACTGTGATGTCTTAACGCCCAGTACCCACACCTCACTGTTAATATCTGGAGACAGTCTTGAGGGTAGGCCTAATCTGATAGAATTGGTCTTTCCTCGGCTCTTCCCTAATTGGTACCATGTTAAGACACAGGAACAGAGGATGGCCATCTGTAAGTCAAGAGATCAGAAGGCACCCAATCCTATCAAAGTCACCTTGAGCTCAGCTTCCAGAAGTGAAAACACATAAGATTCTGTTGCTTTAAGCCACTTAATGTCTGGTGCCTTGTTGTGGCAGCTGTGGCAAACTCAGACTCTCGATGCTCAGTCACCACACTGCAGGCCCAATACCTACCTACTCACTCACATTTAGAAGGACCAGAGTAAGGACTCCTACAACCAGAATCACCTTAGAGAGTCTTTTCTGGAGCTTTGCTCGTTCCTTTTCTTCTTTTAGAAGATTTCCCCCTCGGTTGGTAAATCGACTTGGATCTGAAGCTTTCCTCTGTTAAAAAGACATACGTTTATTGAGGAAAACCTAGAGGGCTGGGTGGGGTGACTCAGCTGGTAAAGCTCCTGCTGTTAAGGCAGAAGACCAGAGCTCAGATCCCCAGCATCCAGGGAAGAAGCTGCATGTGGTGGTGCCCGCCTGTAACACCAGGGTCAGGGGTTGGGGCTGCTGGAGAGCACTGGTGGCAGCCCATCTAGTCAACTCATGAGCTCCAAGTTCAGCGAGAGACCCTATCTCAGGAAACAAGGTAGAGCCAGGCAGTGGCGGCTCAAGACTGTGACCCCAGGAGACGGAGGCAGGGGGATCACTGTAAACACACATTCATACATCCCAGAATACAACAAAACAGAACCCTACCATAGACACCAATTACTGCTGCTAAACTCCTTATCAGATGCTTTAGAGTGATTTTACTAGCTTTGCACGCCGGTATATTCAACAGTGATAAACTTTCTAGGCCATGGACACTGCCTGCCCTGTAGGAGGTCATCTGTGCACTGGGGTTCAGGGAAATTAGCATTTCCTTGTTCTTTGTTTTGTTTTTGACATTAGCATATACTAATTATACATAATGGTGAGTTTCACATTTGCATGCACATATTTGGTTCATGTTCACCGTGTTGCTCGCACCTCTCCATCCCTGACCATTTCCTTCTTATCAACTGTCCCTTTTGTGCTGTTTTTGTTTTGAGGGGAGACCCACTGAGCTTTAAGCTAGGGTGGCTTACAGGATCCTGTGTGAAGGGTGTTATTTAGGGAAGCATGGGCAGCTGCCCAGTAGCTTGAGAAGAAAGGTCTCTCCCTGTCTCAATAGCCATTAACTGCCTGTAGATCCGTAGGGGAGGGGAGCGCCTGAGGTGCCCCGTCCCTGTTACCTTTTAATCTAAAAATTAAAAGTAACAAGTGGTCTCTTCTTTGTCTGAATGTGAGATGACAAAGTCATAAACTAGGCTTGCTGTCACAAGCTTTTACTCTAGCACTCACCAGAGGCAGAGGCAGGCAGATCTCTGTGAGTTCCAGTGAGAGCTATAGAGTCGGACCTTGTTTTAAAACACAAAACAAGCAAAACTATGGGATGGAGGGTATATGGAGGGGTGGAAAGAAACCTGCACTTAAGAATTAGTGTGGTCCATTGACTTGCCCAAAGCTTGTGCACACTTAAATCCAGCACAGGTAAGGGCCTTGGGGAGATCCTCAGCATTGCCAGAAAATGCAACCTGTTGGGCGGGGGATGTAGCTGAATGGTGAATATGCATGAGACCCTGGTTCAATCCTCAGTACCATAAAAATAAAGATACAGGTTTGTCGTTCTTACCTTTTTGAGACAGGGTTTCTCTGTGACTCTGGCCATCCTGGAGCTCACTCTGCAGACCAGGCTGGCCTGTAAGTCACAGAGATCCGCCTGCCTCTGCCTCCCAGATCTGGGATTTAAGGCGTGTGTCACCACAGCTTGGCTCTAACTTTTCAGTTTGTTATTTTCCTATGTATATATAGCAATAAGTACGTAACATTGTAAGTCAGGGTGAACTACTCAAAACC
Organism: Cricetomys ansorgei; assembly: GCA_026225945.1. Taxonomy (NCBI): domain Eukaryota; kingdom Metazoa; phylum Chordata; class Mammalia; order Rodentia; family Nesomyidae; genus Cricetomys; species Cricetomys ansorgei. Next base: position 2,944,455 of record JAMJFZ010003035.1, read on the forward strand.
AGGGGCATGTTATCAGGAGTATTCTTGACACGGTGCCTGATTGGTACAGCTTATAAATAACTGTAGGGGGCACTAACATCTATTCTCTGTTGAATCTGGGTGTCAACCAGCAAATCTGCTTTAGATCATGACCCCGCTGGTCATGACCTCTCTGCTTTCAGCCAGAAGTAAGGCTCACCAGAGGGACTAGCTTAAGCTTCAGATTTTTCACTTTGAAGCCCAGGCCAGGCTACAACTCACGGCTACCCTCAGCTTCCCGAGTGCTGAGATTACAGGTGTGAGCTACCACACCTAGTGCTTTCATAAAGGTTAATTTTACTCTAAAGAAAAAGAGATAAAAACTAGGATATTACCTCAAACTCTAGGAAAAGTTTCCAGCTATCCTCCCATTTCTGGACGCCTTCAAATAGCTCCTTGTGAAGGTCATAATAGTCTCTTAACCGTGTGATCTCGATGTCATGGAGATGGAGCAGGTTTTCAGTGTAGTCCTCTGCAATAGACAGTTTTCATAGTTTAAAAGATTCCTCTAGTGTTTGGTATTCCAAGTAACTAGCCCTACTGTGTGACAAGTTTCTCCCTTGTAATAAAATGACATAAGAATAAGTGTGTGTGTTTGTGTAATAATTGTGACTAATTAAAAAAAAAAACCCAGGATGTAGCATCGAAGAGGAGCCGGGCTGGTATTTAACATGCACTGGCCTAGGATGGATAAAGAAAAATACATAGAAGAATAAGAGTTTGTGGTGGAGAGATGGCTCAGCAGTTCAGAGCACTGATGGCTCTTGCAGAGGACCCAGGATTGATTCCCAGAACCCACACTGCAGTTCACAACATTCTCTAACTCCAGTTCCAGGGAATCCAACACCATCTTCTGGCTTCTCTGGGTACTGCATGTATGTGGTGCAATCAGAGACACAAAAATAAAAATAAAACTTAAAAAATAAAATATAAAAAAGCCAGGTTTGTCACAGTAGCTGGGGTGGACTAAATATAGTCTAAAACAATGACCAGTCTCCAAAGTGTATTGTCTCTTTAGTTTTTTTCATGCTCTTCCTTTATGCCTTGCTCACCCATTAAGATTGAGCTGCAAAAACATCTAAACATCTGCATTTTGTTAGGACACTTTCACCAGCCTGTGCAGGTTCAGACAGCCAGGAACCCCACTTCTTGACTCCCCGAGTCAAAGGCTCAAGCATTCAGCTTGTGTACCTCTAGGTTCAATGGCTCACAGTTGTGCTTGGGTGTCCCTTCCTATGACATGAAAACTAAGGTGCTGTTTTCTAGGCTTGGCTGTATCTGCTCAGAGTGGGAATACAGGACTTCCTGAGAGTCTGAGCTCACAAAAGACCTGCGAGGGCGGCCACACACAGATCACCTCTGTACTAACCGGAATAGTAAGGGGCAAAAGCCTGTCTCTGTTGCTCACTGTAGAAACAGAGGTCCCAGAACCGAGCCAGCTCCGCACGAGTTGCCTCAGTCACTTGCTTAATGTTTTGCATTTTGAGTTCTTCTAACCGATCCACTTCCAGTTGCAGCTGAAAGAAAAGACAAGGTTATAGCATGCTTCATACATCAGCAACATGCTTTATAACATTTTGAGAGCCAGAGAGTTAAGGAATGTGGCCACAAAATCTGCCAAAATAGAACCTGTCTTTGCTGGCCCAAGGGCGTAGCTAGAAAGGTCATCAGACTGGACCCAGAAATACTAGGAGAGCACTATTTACCCAGCACGCATTGGTGTTCTTACCGCACTCCTGATGTTGGCTTTTGACCCAGTCATGATTGCAGCCACAGGCTCTCTCTCTCCTTCAGGTATTTGTAACCGACTCCAGAGCTCTCGGATTTGAGCTCGGAGCCCCTCACACTCTGCTTCGTTTTGTAATTTTTTCATTTCTATCTGCAGCAAGGAAAGGAAGTGGTTACCCCAAAACAGCAAAAGGCCGGCCTTCTGAGTCTCAAGAGGGAAATTTCTGGACACACTGGAAGAGTAAGCTCTTTATCAGAGTCATATATACTCATTCATATCTTCTATGTAGCCCAGGCTGGCCCGGAACTCACACAGAGTCATCTGCCTCTGCCCCCGAATGCTAGGATTAAAGGCATGTGCCACCATGCCCAGCTCAGGATTGAAATTGTCAATATTCTTTTTTTTTTAAATTACTAGACATTAGGATACTTAAAGTGGATAATGCTATTTCAACTGGATTTCAATTCATTAAATTTCTTATTCACACCGAAGGTGGCTTTTTTTGTGTGTGTAAATTAAAGAATGTCAGTGCTACAGAACTCATCTAGGATTCATGAGACTCCTGAGTTTTGAGTTCAATCTCTGGCACTAAAAAAAGAAAATGTAGAGCTGGGGACATAGCTCAGTACAGTCCTTGCCACTCAAGCAAAGAATGTGGGCTCAATTCCAAGAACCCATTAAAGAGCTGACCCTGGGAAGGCATGCTTGTAATCTCAGCACTGAGGGGTGAGGTGGACCAGTGAGGCTCCATGGCTGGCAGGCCGACCCTAAGTGAGCACTAGGCCAGTGAGAACTGGTCTCAACAAGGTGGGTAAGGTAGATAAGCCCGGCTGTGGTGGTGATGGCCTTCAACCCTGGCACTCAGGAGGCAGAGGCAGGTGGATCTGTGAGTTCAAGGCCAGCCTGGTCTACAGAGTGTGTTCAGGACAGCCAGAGTTACAGTAGTTATCCAAGGTGGATAGCTCCTAGTACTGACATCTGCAGCTCACAGGTAATAAGCAGACACATTACACCCTGTCTTTGGCAGTTCCTGTGAACCGCTGAGCATCCTCTGAGCTTTACCTGCTGCAGCAGCTTCTGCAGGGCTGCGATGTTCTCCAGGGATAGACAGAAGGCACTTTCATCTTCCAGCACTACGTCCCTCTCAAAGCTCGTGTCTGGAGTGTGTTCTAATTCTTCCATACACGATATGATTTGTTTCTTAATGCTGACAAATTCCTCATGCCTAGATTTCTAAAAACAAAAACAACATTAGATATGCGGAGGCCAAATGTACTTCTAGGGCAGAACGAATGCAGGCCACACACCTTTGTCTCCTTCAAAGTCGCCACACGTTGCCGAAACAGGTTCAGCTCTTCCAAGGTGGGAACAGAGGTGCTGTCCACATCGTAGGGAGGCATACAGAGAATCTCACAGAGCTCTTGATCTTGTTCTTGAAGAAGCTTAAGTTCCTGCTTTCTCTCCTTTTTCTGTTTTCTCATGAGTTCTACCTGAGTGCGCAAATCTTTTTCCAGTTGCAAGACAGTCGTTTCTGCTTCTTCCTATGTGAAACAACATGACTGTTACGGGGTCCAAGGACAGGAAGGGCACTGGGAGAGAACATGAATGACAAATGTTCAGTTTAAATTCACAAATAGGCAGCTCACAAGCCGGGCGCACTCCTCTAATCCTACCAGTTGGGAGGCAGAGGTAGGCAGACCTCTGTGAGTTCAAGGCCAGCCAGGTCTACAAATTGAGTGCCAGGACAGTTAGGCTGTAATAAAGAGAAGTCCTGCCTGGAAAAGAGCAAAACCCAAACACGGCAGTTCATGGCCAACAGGAAATGGCATCAGAGGATCAACTAGAGGTTTCCAGCAGGGAAAAGCAGACAAGGCCTTTCCGTTCTCCTGACTCGCACTGTGAGCCAAGGAGGGTCTTAAAGTCCTGACGTCCTGCATCTATCTCAGTGCTGAGAGAGCAGAGAGGAGTCCCCACACCTAACTTCCTTTTCCAATATTTACCAAGGTAAAATACCCCTAAGTTACCACCCCACATGTTATCTCTGCCATTCTTCAGCGTATAGTACAGGGCATTAAATGCAGATGGTCTCCAGAACCTATAATTCAAGTACTCACACAACCACAGTTTTCCCTTTCAATGTAATACTCAAATTACACAAACTATGCAGTACGTCTCTTTTTTTTTTTTTTTGAGATGGTCTCACTGGCCTTGAACTTGAAGCCTCAGGCTTCCACATGCTGAGATTACAAGCCTGCACTATAGCACCAAGTGACAATCAGGTGAGTACCAGCTTCTGATACTGTGACACGCTGCCATCATCCTCAGACATGTTTTTCTCATGATGTATTTAAGTGTACTACATTTGAACCTACAAGAAAGCAAGCTTCCCATTTGCAGTCCTAAGTTAAAACTTACTCCTATCATCTCAGACCCAAACCAACCAATCTCCCACGGACTCCGTGCTGCCACAGACCTGAAACGGCTTCACTTGTAACTCACTGCACAGGGTGCTCAGCTCTTTCTGACAGAATGATATGCTTTTGAGAAGCCTTTCCCTCAGGCTCTCCTCTTCAGCAATCATCCTATCCAGAAGATCCTGTAAGAGAGAAAACAGGTGGTAAAGATTTGGAGCCCCTGTGAATAAAAACACAACAAAATGAGCATTAATACCAAAACCATCATAATTTCAAGTATTGCACAACGGGCTCTAAATAAACAAAACCAGGAAGAGGCTGTGACCTATCCTAGTGTGGGTGATCAGATATTACGGCATTTGAAAAACTATCACGTGTGTTCATGCTGCGGGGTGGAGGAGAGCAGATGCCATGGAGGAGAGAATTTACAGTCAGTTCTCCCTTCCACCTTCCACAGTGCCAGAGGCTGAGCTCAGTCTTCAGGCTCCTCTCATGGGGCGGAAGGTGCCCCTTCCTGGCTACTCACGGGAGGCAGCCCCACCCCTCGGCCTCACTCAACCCACCTGGATATGCTTCTTTACAACCTCGGTTCTCTGCAATCGCTGTTCCTCTGGAATCCCGATTAATTCCCATATTTCCCGAAGGCGAGTCAGAGCTCTCTGGAGGCACACGATGGACTCCTCTGCCAGCACCTCACTGAAAATCAATAAAACCACGCTGCCTATAACTTCCAACGTCACTGCCTCAAGGCTGAAACGCACTATTTTCAGGAACTAAATTGAGATTTTCTCAGAGGCTTTAAGGGCAAAATAAATTCACAGTGAGGACAGTAGTTTAATAAACCCCTAAATGCCACACTAGCAAAACTACTACATTCTTTCTGAATAAGACCCAGTGACTGATCCTATGGATGGCAGTACAATACCGAATGACAAGTGCTTTTACAAAGGAAAAACCAGACAAAATGTCAGAAAATAAACTAACATAAGAGCTTGCTGGTAAGAAGCTCTTGAGAACAGCTGGCAAAGACCTGGGCATGGTGGCTTGTGTTCAATCCCCAGCACAGGGCAGGCTGGGGAGAGGTGAGAAAGCCTTGGCACAGGTCTCCTTATGCAGCTAGGCTAAGATTCTTTCACCTTAGCCTCCAGTGCTGGGATTACAAATGCCTGGTGGCTCGGCTTTACTCCTCAAGGAAATGTAAATCAAAATCACTTGAGATAGCAGCTACCAGCATGGCTATAATCAAAAAGACAGATAACAGCTGGGTGGAAGCGGCACACACCTTTAATCCCAGCATCTGGGAGGCAGCGGCAGCTGATCTCTGAGTTTGAGGTCAGCCTGATCTAAGATCACTTCCAGGATAGCCAGGGCTACAAGAGAAACCTGTCTCGAAATAAATTCATAAAAAGAGTACCGCACTCCCCACTGCTCTTCCAGACACCTGTACTCATGTGCAAACACCCACATACAAGCACACATAATTTAAAACAAAAAGAACACCAACACCAAAAAGGGCCAGGCATGGTGGGGCACGCCTTCAATTCCAGCACTCAGAAGGCAGAGGGCCTCAGTCTTCTGTCTGAGTTTGAGGCCAGCCTGGGCTACATAGTGAGTTCCAGGATAGCCAGGTCCTTGTAGAGACCTGCTTCACAGTCCTCCCCCCATAAATAAATAAATAAAATGAAAGCTTTTTAAAATGACACTGAGACATACAGCTGAAGATCTCAAATCCAGCTGAAACCAAGGCTCAGCACTGGAGATGGTAAGGCCTTCCTGTAATCACAAGACCCTGTCCCCAATTTTAAAACAGACAGAAGATGCTTGTGCAAGCCACACAGGAACACTGTGTATTACTGTTCTGGGGGTGGAGTCTCATGTAGGCTAGTCTGCCCCCCAAGAGTGGTGAGAGTGTAGACCTGTGCGCCACACCCGGCTGTCTGGGTTTTCTACTTTGAGACAGGATCTCTCTATGTAGTGCAGGAAGCATTAACAGCCCTGCCTTGGGCTTCTGAAGTCTGTAGACTACACGTGAGGGTCACCATCCCCAAATGTACTCTGAATACAAGCCTCCTTCCGATGACATTTAGGATTTTACTCGTTTTCATAATGCGCCATTATCTTAATCCCACACGCGCTCAGAGTATGACGTCATTCAGACGAGACTCTGAAATCTCATACAGTCTTACACTGAATTCGTTTTCACCGTACTATTTAGGAACTGCATTCTATTCCATTCTCCTGAGGGCAACTCTCTGGGGTAAAAATAGGATCAAGATCAGTAATCAAGGAACCAAGACCTTCACAATTTACAAAGCCTCGGGAGGAAATCAATTCAACCAGTTAACCAAGCTAACACTTGAGGGGTAAGCTGCCGCGGCTCAGCAAGAAGACAGGAGTTCTCACACGTGCAGACTCTCCCAGACCACCCTCAGGGCAAGAGCCACGCTGGACCGTCTGAGCTCGGGTGTTTGTGATGACTGAACTCCTCAGGGCAGATCGTAAGAATCAAACCCCCGCAGAAAGCCAGCTCCTGCAGACAACACGAAGCGTGAGGCCTAGGCTGCGCCCCACCTCACAGCGCACTAAACAACGTCGTACACAACGAGTTTCCCCATCCAACACGAATCCCGCAGACCCACCCACGGCGTCCTTGAGGCGCCTGCGCACTCTCAACACAACGCTGCACTGCCGGCCGGTTTACAGGTGCGAAACGGACCCGGCCTCTTGCCCAGAGGCCGTTCTGGTCCGATGCCAGACGGGGCCTGCGAGGACCCGGAAAGAACTCCGGGGAGTGCGGCAACTTGCGAGGAGATCGGGCCGCCTTTGCAAATCAAGGCATCTTCCCGGTCCTGGACGGCCACCCCGGCTCCCCTCGTCAGTCCTGCCGCAGCCCCCGAGCGACGGGGTGACAGGCCCGCGCTCGCACGGAGCGTCCGGAGCCAGAGCTGCACCTGAGCCCTGAGGCCCGCGGGTCTCGAACCCGCGCTCAGCCGCGCCGGGCCGGGCACGACCCCCGCCCCTCGGCGCAGCCGTCAGGCCCCGGCCCCGCAGCCCCGGCCCCGCACCGAGCGAGGCCCCCTCCCCCGAGGCCGCACCTTCTCCTCATGGCGGCCGCTCTGGCAGTCTCTGCGGACCTCCGCTCCGGCACGGGACGGGGACGAGCGCGGACGGCGGGCTTCTCCTCAGCCGCGTCTCTGCTCCGGGGCCGTTGACCCGCGGAATTCAAACCCAGCGGGAGGCGGAGCCGCTGCCCATTGGTTCCCGTGTCTGCCTCTCGGCGAGCCCCGCCCTCGCCCCGCCCCGCCCGCCCCTCTGGCCCCGCCCCGCCCCGGGAGCCTCGGTCTCGCGGCTGACGTAGGCACTGCCCACTGGGCGTGGGAAGTTCCTAACGGCTGCAAGGGCCTCGGGGACGCATGCGCACGTCTACGCCCCCGGCCGGGTCGCTCTGCCGGCGCTCGGGTGCGCTGGGCGGTAAGGTGCAGACCGAGACACAGCCGCTCCCGCTGCCGGGTCCCGGGAGCAGCAGGGCTCAGCAGGAACGCTAAGAAGACGAAGAGCAGACCTTTGCAGACATGGCCACATTTAATCATTAAACAGACCTGCTAAGGACAATCCTCATTACACCTAAGAAACTCTCCGAAAGGTTGGAATAGCTTTTTCAGAACGGAGGAGGCTGAGTCGGGACGAAAACCTTACCGACGCGGGGTAACCTAGGCTGTGTTCCCGCCTGATAGCTGCTCTCACCGCCCCCCACCGGCATCACTTTGTTAACCATCACCTAATTAGCGTGTGTGGCAGTTATCTCTTACGTCAATCATTTTGATACTTAGACTAAAATTTATAAATAGAGCTGAGATGCGTTTCCTTTTGGCTGCTTTCTTTGAAATGATGTGTAGACGCGAACGCGAACACTCCCTTTCCAAAGAGGCTGTTGTTTATGAACCTGGTTTCTCCACAAAGCCTTACTTGGGGTGAAGGGAATTTTGTAGGTTGAGGTGCTTCCTCCTGGACCTCGGATTATGCACAGACCCCACCCAACACCAATTCTCAGCACAAAGAGACGTTTTATTAAGCAGGAAAAGGGGGTAGCTGCTTCCGAGAGGTACAGAAACAGCAGAGAGAAAATGATGCAGGTGTCCTTTTAACCTGGGGAAAGGGAAGGACAGGATAGGGTGGGCTATGACTGGGCAGGTTCATGGGGGCATCCAATGGTGATTTCTGATTGCCGGACTGTGGAGGGCAGAGGAAGGCCTTGGTGATCAGTCTCAGAACTGAGTCAACGGCCAAATACGGGAATTGACCTTGGCGGCTTGCCGTAGGAGTGAGATCTCTGCCCTCCAAGTGCTGGGATTACAGAAAGCCACCACGCCCAGCATTGGAAAGATGTTCTTACTGCTTTCAGAAAACAATACATAGCATTTTATTTACTGGGCACAGTAACACAAACACTTGAGAGGCAGGAGGATCACCACAGCTTCAAGTCCAGCCTGGTTTACACAGGTCTAGGCTAGCCAGGTACACAGTGTGTCCATGCCTCAAAGGAAATAAACAAGAGTGTCTCTTTAAGTTAGAGAAATAACAAATCTGTTTTCTGAAGTGCAATGAACCACTGAGTTTTACAAATGGAGGGGTGTCTGTTGACCTCTCAATCTGTCCTCTACAGTTGAGGAAACTCTAGAGCAGAGCAGGCTAGTGACTTTACTGAGGAAGAACTGTAGAAGGCCCAGAGTCCACCAGAGTCCAAGCCTGAGGCATGTGAAGCTCCCAGGATAGCCCTACTGTGTGAAGGGCGTGTGTGTCTAGGACTACAAAGATTTGCATTTGAGAGCAGAGAGTTTATTTACAGTAATATTCAAACAGGACTTAGCAAAGGATACCTCTCCCCTCAATCTTAGCAGCATGGACAATACGTACTTCACAAACAAAAGAGGAATGTTCTGGGAGACAGGACATGTTCTCCAAAGTTCCTGGCTCTGAGCAGTATGGCCAGGGGTTTTCTAGCAGGTGGATGTCACACAGGCCTCCCACTGGGGCCACACCAGGAATGGCCACAGCACCATCCAGGAGAAGTTCAGGTTTTCACCTCACTCATGGCTTCCATCAGGCGAGCACTATTTGTAATGGCTGTTGTCAGGAAAATGAATCTGTAGCCTGCGAGTGAAGACGAGCAGCAGAAGTGAGTAAAAGCAGACCTTAGGTTCCAACAGAACAAGCCCAGCAGAGCCCCGGATCCACAGAGCCCCAGCATCGGAGACATGTGACACCTGATGACCCGGTCCCCAGTGAGCAGGGAGAAAAATAGGAAAACGAAAATCCCATAACAGTCTCTTGGGCACTACAGTGTGCCAGTCTCCTGGGACTGGGCCCCCGGCCTCCTGCTATGGCGGCCCAGAGCAAGGCCGTACACATGGCACAGCAGCCAGGAGGAAGGCCTTCCTGAGCAGGCACGCTGCCCAGGACCCACACAGCCCTGCCCTCGCCTTCTGTTCTTACCTTTCTCTCTGCCCAAGAACCGCAAGGCTGATATCTCTGAGAACGTGCAGCCCCCCAAGAACACCACCAAGATGAGGCGCAGGGACTCACTGGAAGCCTTGTCCTCCTTAGCCACATCTGAGGGCCAGAGAACACCCCATCTTCATTCGCAGGCTAGCCCCAGTGATGTGTGCAGTCTGCCCCCTCCAACACCCAGCACAGTGCCACACGCCCCCTCCGACACCCACCACAGTCCCACACGCCCCCTCCAACACCCACCACAGTCCCACATGCCCCCTCCGACACCCAGCACAGTGCCACACGCCCCCTCCGACACCCACCACCACAGTGCCACACGCCCCCTCCGACACCCCCACCACCACAGTGCCACACGCCCCCTCCGACACCCACCACAGTGCCACACGCCCCCTCCGACACCCACCACAGTGCCACACGCCCCCTCCAACACCCACCACCACAGTGCCACACGCCCCCTCCAACACCCACCACAGTGCCACACGCCCCCTCCAACACCCACCACAGTGCCACACGCCCCCTCCAACACCCACCACCACCACAGTGCCACACGCCCCCTCCAACACCCACCACCAGTGCCACACGCCCCCTCCAACACCCACCACCAGTGCCACACGCCCCCTCCAACACCCACCACCAGTGCCACACGCCCCCTCCAACACCCACCACCAGTGCCACACGCCCCCTCCGACACCCACCAGCAGCAGCGCCGCATACCTGTGAATGCAAACTCACTGCAGTTTAGCAGCCGCACCACTTCATCAAGGCCCTGCCAGCTCCGCCGCTCCAGTACCTAGGAAGGCAGAGACGCTGGTTTCAAGTCTTCTGATGGGAGGTGAAGGAAGGAACAGCAGAGAGACGTGTGTCTCTGGCTAGTTTCAGGGAAGTGAAAGTTGGGGTGGGCCGAGGACTGAGTGAAGCGTAAGAGTGTGAAAGGAACAGAAACGAAAGTGCTGCTTCTCACCTGTTCGATGATTCGGCAGCTCAGAGGCACATAGGCGCCACTGAAGACATATGCCATGTCTCGGGGCACTTTGAGGTCATACTCCCCGTCTACACGTGGGATCTAGACAGCAGAGGTCTTCGTCAGGAGGTGACAGCTCAGCACTCTAACCTTTTATAGTCTGATAAACGCAGCACATGCTAAGCAACAGTTCACACTGTCGCTAGTGAGAACCAGCCAAGGTTCTGACAAAACGGAGTCCATAACCATTGTTAAATACTGCCCCTCCTCTCAAGGGGCCCCTCTGCTCCCTGCGAAGGCGCTGGGGAAAGGCTCTTTTCCAGTTCTTCCGTCTAGCCCCTTCAAACGGAGCAGGACAATACTTCTCAGTGTTCTCTAGCACTGACAGGTGCTGGTACATGTTCATTAAACAGTGGTTCTTTATGCTTTGTCTCATTATTAAATTAAGCTCGTGCTGTAAGGCTACCAAAGGACTTTCATAAAAATGCAGTGACATGGGGCTGAGAGATGGCTTTAGCAGTCAAGAGCACTGGCTGCTCTTTCAGAGGACCTGGGTTCAATTCCCAGTGCCTATAGGGCAACTCACAACTGCAGTTCCAGGAAATCTAACACTTTATTCTGGCCCCCATACGCATTGTGCTGACATGTGGCACACACATAAATGCTAGGAAACACTCAACACACAAAATAAATATATTTTTAACTGCAAGGAAATAGAATGGGAGATTGCTCACTGGGTGAAATCACTTGCTACAAAGCACGAGGATCTGAGTTCAATTCCCCAGAACTCATATAAAAAGCTGGACCCCACAGCACAAGTGCATTTGACCACATGCCATGGGGAACTGGAAGGCAGAGTCAGGAGGATCTGCAGAAGCTAGCGGACAAGCTGGACTGGCCTGTACAGAGGAGAAGCAACGAAGACTTTGTCTCAAACAAGGTGGGAGGTGAGGACTAAACACCTGAGGTTTCCTCTGACCTCAGGTGTGCTACGGCACACGTGTACCCACCCACACATATGAATGCACGCACATACACACAACTACACAAGGAAGAGAGAGAAATGTAATGACATACAGGTTAGTACACTATAAAGAAACAAACCATAAATGTTTCCCATCCAGCCTTGCTCCACATACCAAATTCAGCTTTTTGCTGATGGCACGAAAATTGCTCCTCTTGGCCAGAGAACTGAAGGCATCAGTGATCTTTCCTGGGGAAGAAATCTGTGCTAGGTTCCATCTAAGGCCTACAGATTAACAATGCCACTCAGGGTAGGAAAGATGGACACATTCGACGCCCCGCACTGTCCCCCCTGGCACTCAAACCATTCCCTACAGGTCCCTGGACCTGACAAGACATTCAGCACACTGCTCCTTATCTGCCACTTTTCTCTCATAGGGGATCAGCTGCCTACAAGTCTACAAGGTGACCTTAATGTCTAGAAGGCCTCAGCTTCAGAATAAGGCCAGCCTGATGTACTGACGGACTGTGAACAAGTCAATTTCTCTAAGCTCCAGTTTCCAGGTCACAGTGCTGCCTGCTGTAGGAAAAGGAAGGGCTCCGGGGTGGGGCGACGGGGGCTCACCTGCAGCCTTGTCAGTCACCAGCTTGCTCACTTTACTCTCTACTGCCGTGAGGGCGTCCCCAGGAGCCTGCTCGGTCAGAAGCCCAGCTCGCCGCAGATTGGAAAAGGTTAGCAGGTGCTCAGGGCCATAGCTCTAAGGGGATTTAGAGTCAGTTATTTACAGAGTGTGTGACACACTCACACACGTTCACACACACATACAGACACACACGCACAGTATCAGTAAGTATAGCATAGATTTTATGTGTACGAGTGTTTTGCCTGGATGCATGTATACCACATGTGCCCACAGAGGCCAAAGGAGTTGCTGACTTTCCTGGACTGTAGTTACAGATGGTTGTGGACCACCATGTGCTGGGAACTGAACCCAGGTCCTCTGTTTCCAGAGCAATAAGCACTCTTCACTGTGGAGCCAGCTCTCCAGCCCCAGTAAATGTAACTTTTAAACTGAAAACGAGATTATATCCTCCCTGGCTTACCTGCAGATACTGTGTTTTCAGGGATCGGTAATCTTTGGGGATCAAACCTAAGAGCAAGAAAAACAAAGCAGGTCTGTGAGGGAAAGGCCAGCAGGGCACAGCCAATCAAACAACACGTAACCATGAAGAAGACAGTGTCAGCCTTGCACAGGAGAAAGCTGATTCCAAATGGACTGCTTAATTCCATTTGCTTACTGAAAGATAAACCCCAGGCGTCCTGCTCAAGGAGGGGCTCTGAGCCACAGGAGCCGGGGGAGGCACACTGAATAATCACACCCATCCCACGGAGGGAGTCTGAAAGATGGGGCAGGAGGAAGACGGGACTTCCTGCACATTCCAGCTAAGCAACAGTATGGGAACTGATTTACAGCTACCGAGAAACAGGAAGAGCAAAGACGTCCAAAGGTTTCCATTTTTTTTTTTTTTTTTTGGGCAAAGGTAGAAGCTGGGCTTCCAACTACAAGGGATCTAGAGCAGCACCTGTCTCTAGGTAGACAGCACGGTCGCTGACCACTGATAGGCTCAGCAGTAAAAACATGCTGCCATGAAAGGTGCAGAGTTGGGGCTGACGGAGTGCTTAGCAAAAAAGATCACTTTATCTCGGTCCGCAAGCATGCTTCTCATCAGAATGAGTACTGAAGACGGCCCGATGGAGTGAGGAGAGAAACGCCCCTGCAACCTGCGGTGGGCACCGCGGAGCGCACAGACAGCCCTATTTCACGCTGAACGTTAAGTTCCTCTGTGACCCACTGATGACCCACCCCAAACTAGAACAGCTTCATTTTAAAGAAGAAAGAATTCAGTAAACGTCCAAAATTCTGTTTGCTGAGATTTGTCTTTCAAAGTCAGTTCCTTTGTCCCCAAGGAATATTTCCCCATCTGGCTTTCCTGGCTTTGATCTTTTGGGCTCACCATTCTCAGTGATGGACAAAAGGCACATGAGGCGAAGGCTTTCTATTGGTGACACCTGCATAGGAAGGAAGGGTCAAGGGGGAGCAACATCTCAGGATGCATGTTCTTCCTTCTGCTCAGGCAGCCCCACCTGCAACCTCATCCACAGGCTCCCAGCACACACTCACCTGCCGGTCTATGTGCTCTTCGATGTAGCTGGTGCTCTCTCGGATGCTGAAGCCCTCCAGCAGCCCTGTGAGAGGTCAGGAGACAGCCCATTACTGGGATCAGCTTAGCTAAGCTGTGTCTGTCTCCCTGTCTCTGTATCCATCCTTGAGTGGAGTTAAGGGAACCCCAGCAATCCACATAGCCAGCACTGTCAGCTAGAGAGGGGGTGGGACCAGGGACCACAGGGGAAAGCAGGGGTGGGAGCAGGAGGAAGTGCGTGGGGAGGTTCCTGGAGTTACTGTGCTCAGTCTTGATTAGCTCCTGGAAGTCTTGCTTGGTTTTCTTCTTCATGATTGACTCACAGGCCCCAATATCTGCAGAAAGGACAAAACACTGATCGCCAGAACAAAAACCTCATGAGAAAATCCATGAGCATCTTTTCCTATTTTAAACCAAACGAGACTATGGGCCAAGAGAACGAGGTCTCAGCCTCCTGCAGCATCCCCTGGAGGGCACAGTCCCCTTCCCTTACCCCAGGCTAGCACCTACGGAGACTCAGCAGGCGGTGCTCCTGTTTCAGTCCCTTGAGCTCCTGGGACACGAAGTTCTTCATCTGCTTTATGTCCATGCCTCTCCGGCGCTGTGGAGATGTCCCCACAGCTCAGCACCTTAGAAAGCTCCGTTCTCCCTCAGCTGCCACCCACCCATGAGCAGACACAGGAGGCCTAGCGTAGGATTAGAAGGGAACACCAAAGAAACCCGCAGAGGCACAGGGCTGGGAGCCTTACATCATACTGGGCCTGCAAGTTCCGGGCCTTCTGGCTCAAGAAGCCAAAGACATTAGAGAAGTGCTCGTTACGGATCTCATTGAACACCTGTGAGAGAATGCGACGGGGATCACTTACTAAGCAGACCCGTTATGGGCCCCCGCTGCCTCATGAGAACAGTGACAGCACAGGACATGGCACATCAGTGGAAGGATGACCAGAGCTGAGGTGGCATCTGAAAGTGGATGTCGGGACCAGTTACCATGTTCTGGATCTACTCTTTTGGGCTATTTGTTTTCTTTTGGATTTTAAGACAGAGTCTTATATAGCTGAGGCTGGCCTTGAACTCCTGACCCATCTGCCAAGAGAGAATCACAGATAGGAACCACCATGTGTGGCTTGGGTGTTATCCTAACTGATGGGGAAGCCTCCAGGGATCTGGTCTCCTTCTCAGGGCTGGACCCCTGCCCTGTAGCAGTAAATCCCGCCACACCCGCACCCGCACCTTGTCTTCGGCATTGAGCAGCACCTTCAGGCTCTTGTCAGACGACGTGACTTCTGGCCCAAAGTCGACACTCCCTTTGAGGGCAGAGGGGACAGCTATTATGAGCCCCACTGAGGCCTTTCTACTCATTCCTGACTCTGCTAACGGGCCCCGTAAGCGCTGCCCTGCCACGGGAGGCCCAGAGCGGGGTCGCTTCCCCTTCCTCAGGGTATAGCGGGTACGACACTTACCACACTTGATGCGGAAGGTGTCATCTACCAAGCCCTCGTACACCACTTGGGAGCAAAGTGCTGTCACAAAGTCCATGTCTGAAACCAAGATCCCACCATGAAGGTTCCCTAGACCCAGTTTTCTCCTCAGTGTGTGTGCCCATGTCCACAGACTGATACGGAGATTCACAGCCCTGACTTTAGGACCCCAACTTTGCCAGCACATTCCCCAGATTCCTGCCTTCTGAGACCCAAAGATGGGGGAGGACTGGGCAGTGCTTACCTCTGTCCAGGAGAAAGACGTGTCCAATCTCTGGCCTCCGGCCTTTGGTTTCGCCGTCCTCCTCTTCCTCCAGCTTCCTCCACAGGTCATGCGACATCTGCAGAGCCCAGGACACTCTGGGTCTGTGTCCAGAGCCTCCCAAAGCCCATGCTCACAGAGGCCACCCTCCCCCATGGCAGACTGTGCTGTCCCGAGAAGGCAAATGTGGGGACTAGGAGCCTACTTTTCTCCCATCTGCTTCTGTTCTCCGATACCAGAGGAGAAAATGTCCCCTTGCGCCAAAGACAAAGAGATCTAGGGGTGTGACCTAAAAGCTCTTGCAAATCTCTGGTCACGCAGATATTTCCCTCTCTAGAGAACCGTTCTGGGACATAAAAGCAAGGGAAACAAAAGTCCTTATGTCACAGATGCCTAGGGATAATCTTTGTTGATTTAAATAAAAAAAAAGGCAAACAGGCTTTAGCGCTTACCTTGGCACACCTGCCAATGCCATAGCAGTTGGGGAAGGGTCCGTACAGAGTGCTGAGAAGGTGCAAGGCCTGAGCCACGGTGTGGATCCAACGCTGGTCGCCTTCCTGCAGCAACCACACAGGCCACAGGGACCCACGTCTTCCCATCAGAAGCAGTGGGGGAGGCAAGCCCTGCGTGCCCTGGAGCAGGAGGCGCTGTCTAGGGAGTGCTGGAGTGTTTTAGGGACTCCAATGATGGCTAATCCCGACAGCCAACCCTACTGGAGTGGAGCACTCTTTATCATTTTTACATTTTACTCATGAAAAGCAATCCACTGGGTCTATCTGTGATGGTGTTTCCAGAGAGGACTGACTGCAGGGGAAGACCCGCCCCAAAGGTGAACAGACCATCCATGACCAAGTCCCTGGGCAGAATGAGGGGAACAGAGGAAGAGAGCTAGCTAGTGTGGGCACCCTCTCTCTTTCTTCCTGCCATCGTGAGTTCATCTGCTGTGCCCTCTGACATGAGAGACTCAACCCCTAAAACCATGAGCTAAAACAATAAATCTTTCTTAAGAGGCTTTCTCAGGTGTCTGGCCAGAGAAACACCAAACTCAGAGCCCTGACAGAAGGTCTATCAGAAATAACCTGTAGCGTTCAACTGTGAAATCACCTGTCACTCATGATAAACTATGAATGGGAAAAGTGTCAATACTTCCAGTTCCCTGGACCCTTATCTATCTTTTGATGCCGAGACTCGAGGGCCCTGTGTTACCAGGAAGTAATCCCTGAAGAACTCCGGCAGCTCCATGCTCAGCAGATCCACATCAAGAGGTAGCAGAGAAAAGGCCCACTCATCACAGCTCACGTCTGTGGGGACAGAGAACATCGGCCTTCAGGCAGAAGGTACTTGGCTCAGTGTGAAATGCAGGTCTGCCATAGCCATGCAGCGAATAATATGAATGCCTGTGTATGTTGCAGCCATGGAGGGAGGCCTGTCCACAGCAGCCCACAGCACAGTGTGGTAAGGGGCGGTCTATATTAGGGAGCTGGGAACAGTGTCGAGAAAACACTCATCTGCACACGATTCAGCGAAGGATACTGACATTCACCTACACGCGGGAATATTTAAGCACTGGGGAAACAGCGGTGAACAGAGTGGGCTCCCTGCCAGTCTTCTCGAACTTACGATCTAGGGGTGGCCAGATGCAGTAGACAAATCACGTCCCAGTACTCACTATAGTTGAACTCTCCCAAAAAGCAAAGATAGCAAGCCCTGGGCCTGCGGTGCACACACTTTGCATGCATGAGCCCCTCTGACGGGTTCGATCCCATCAAAGAACAAATCAGGAAACTATGGGACAACTGTGGGCAGAGGAAGGTCTCCCCAGCTTCTCGGCTATGGAGTGAGTACAGAGGCAGCCCAGGTAACTCAGTGAGCCTCTAACTCAGAGTAAGAGATCCAGCATGGCGCACTCCTTCAGTCCCAGAACGTCGGAGGCAAAGGCAGACGGATCTCTGTGAGTTCAAGGCCAGCTAGGAAAGAGACACCTGTCTCCAAAATAATAAATGAATAAAAAGTGAAAACAGAGCTGTAGTGTGGCTCAGTGGCAGAGCACTTGCCTAGCCTTCAAGGCCTTCATACAATACCCAGCGCTGCAGACGACTGAAGCCCGGTCTGATGCCCCGGCCTAGAAGACCAGCTACTTGGGAACGTGGGCAGGATCACAGCTCAAGGCCTGCCTGCACAGCAGGCAAGCAGAGGAAGTAATTTAGCCTGAGACTCTTATACCGCTCCCCATTCCCCCTGCAATAGTGCACTTGGTAGCCCAGCTCCTTAGCTTACATGTACTATTAATGAACATTTCCAGGCAATGTAACTAGCAACCTCAGAACCCCCAGACTTCCACCTGCACTGTTCTCCCATTTCTGAACAATATTACAGGTTTCTCCACCCCTCGTTACAAACATATTTAGACAGTTTGTATTCAAGTGGATTCCCAATATACCAGGTACAAAGCATAGCAGGGCAGATCGGTCTAAACTGCACCCTCAAGTGAACGCCAGGGAGGTGCCCCACTTCACCATCTTAAGTACTAAGCATATCTGCTTATGATCAAATTATATTATGATTAAAATTAGACAAATTATGGGAGGAGATATGGGCGATAGAAAAAATGAATATATGACCTAATACATCCATCAAAATGGAGAATCACCCAAACTATGGCTCTGGGTAACTGGCCCTTCCTTCCTTTAGATCCCATAAAAAGATATCACGGGCCAGGCATGGTGGTACACACCTTTAATCCCAGCACTCCGGAGGCAGAGGCAGGAGGATCTCTGTGAATTTGAGGCCAGGGTATGCATAGTGAGTTCTAGGACAGCCAGGACTAGAGCGAGACCCCGTCTAAAGAGAAAGGGAGATCACCAGGCTGGGGACCTTGAGCACTCTCACCCATGAAGCAGCTGCACACCCTTTATAATCTACATAATCACTCAACTTCAAATTAAGCTACCTTGCTTCTTCTGCAGGCATGTGTCAGCCCTGATTTTCAATCCTTTGGCTAAGAGGGCAAGAAAAGCTGGAACACCTTGCCTAGACCCTGGCCACCAGTAATACCGAAGCTACAGCAGGAAACGCCTCTCGAAAGAGGGGACAGCTAAGCTCAGAGCCTGAGTAAGGCTTGGGTGGGAAGATCTGCAGGGCAGAGAGCAATCTAAACAAGAGGAGAAGCAAGCACAGAGGCCTGGTGTTTGGAAAGGGAGCGGCAGGTGCTGAGGCTGAAGAGAGAGGAAGGAGCCCCACTGTGGGAGACCTGGCAGCCCATGCTGAGGGGTCAGGGGCCACCTGCCTCTGGGGAGAATCTTAGAGGCGGTGGCTGGGCATTCTTTGCTCTAGCCCCGCCTCCCACACTGGTCTCGTTTGGGCTTTATTCCCAATCTCATTCCCAGGATCCTCTCTCCCTAGTCCAGCGGGAGTAAGACCCAGAGAAGGAGCTGGAAGGGCAAAGCAGGGTGCCTTGTCTCTGTACATGCTCTCTCCCTTCACCCCCTCAAGCACATTCGGTTCCTCTCACCTCCATAGACGCCCTCTTCCTCGAGCACCATCTCACATGCATAGAACTGAAAGAGAAACGGCAGTAACTGGTTAGGAGAAGCTCATTAGTAACAACCTTACTCTGCTCTCCTGGGTTGTTCCTGATGCTGGATGTGATGGTAATCCTGACTGCCAAAGCAAACCTGTTCTAGATAGTGAGTCCCAGGACAGCCAGGGCTATGTAGCAAGAGTGTGTCAAAGAGCAAAACCAAAAACTACAGAGATAGCTAACCACGGACTGAATCCTCTAAAAATCCAGAGCTAAAGTAAATCTCTTTTCCTTTAAACTTTCTTGCAGGCTTATCTGTCACAGCGATAAGTCTGAATTGCACACTGGGGATCAAATTCAGGCCTCAGAGGGGAGTGGCGGCACATCTGCACTCAAACTCAGGAGGCTGAGGTAAGCAGACAGGGGTTCAAAACAGTGTGTGCTGAACAGTCAGCTCTAAGCCATCCTAGGCTAATTAGTGACATTCTGTCTCAAAAACAAACAGGGCCAGCGAGAGGGCTCAGCAGGCAAGCGTGTTTGTTGCCCAGACTAACAACCTGAATTCGATTCCTCGACCCAGCATGGTGGAAAAAGAGAACTGACTCCCAAAAGTTGGTCTCTGACCTCTACTCGAGCACCACAGCATGTGTTACCCTGTGCACTGAGTGTGGCACACACACACTAAACTAATATCTTTTTAAATGCCTGGGGCCTCACAAAGGCTAGGAAAGCACTTCCTGTTTCTCTGGAGTTCCCTACAGTCAGTGCCAGGGTTTCATAAGGTCTGAGCACATCCGCCAGGAGCTCACTCTCGAGTTCATCTCCACTGGGAGATATGAAGAATGCAAACATAATCTAATTAAGGTGTGCAGAGGTAAGTCTTTAGAATTCACTCCGACTGAGTTAGTCACCAGAGTGGAGGCTCCAAAGGAGGCAGAGACCAGAACACACCCACGTGCTTTCTGTCCTTTGCCACATGATGGTCTGCACCACCACAGGTCTCTGCTGGCAAGACAGCCACCACCAGACATGCACCTTCGCTCCTGAATCCACAGAAAGCGAGCTTAAGTAAGCCTGCACATTACAGTCCCAGGTAAGATCCTGAGACGGTTAGCGATGAGAACACTCATCACAGAATCCATCCACAGGACCCCCAGACTCACCAACCTAGCGTGGACCTGGAGCCACCCAGCTCCACACTCCACCTCTCATCAATGTCTCCCTTAGACACCGGGAGGACTTCACGGAGGAGGAGGCATGTAGTGGCTTCGAGAAAAGAGCTGGGCTGGGACAACCAGGAAGAGCACGTGAACGTGCTCCCGAAACCATGGACCCGAGAGGAGGTGAGGAGGGAGTTCCGCTCAGGACACTCAGACATCAAGACCCAGCCTCACCGTCAATGGCACGCACACTGCACGTCAATGTTTGAGGTGGTTTACTGCATGATGCAGTAAACCTCAGCACTCTCCAGCCAGGAGTAGGAATCATAAGGCAAGCCTGGGCTACACAGTAAGATCCTATTTCAAAGAATGACAAGCTTTATCCAAGAAAAAAATACAAGAGGAGTCAGGGCTAATAGCGCACACTGGATCTCCCGCTCAGCACTGGGAAGAGGAAGAAGGATCAGGATCCCAAAGTCATCAGATACACAGAGGTTCAAGGCCAGCTTGAGTCACATAGAGTATGTCTCGTGTGTGTGTGTGTGTGTGTGTGTGTGTGTGTGTGTGTTTTACATGAAGAGAGTGAAGGGCAGGAGTCCAGGGAAAACCAAAATGGAAGTGGTACAGAGTACAGAATCAGGGAGAGAAGATTGAGGAGGAACACTCAGGGGAACAGGAGCAGGAAAAACAGGACATGCGCCATCGCTACACAGGAGGACGTGTTGGCAGGGATTCGCAACAGGAGCCATTTCAACAAGGTAAAGCTATTCAAACTATTCAGCATGTAGTTCAGCGATGGAGTGATCACCTAGCATACCCAGGGGCCTTGATTAGACCCCTAGCCCTGCATCCCATCCCAACCCAGCCCCACAAAGAGAGAGAGGGAGAAGAGAGAGAGATTTCAAGGAAATCTATATAGAAGTCACTTCTCAAGATTCACAATTCCATAATGCTTCCTTTGGAGGCAATGTGATGACAGACCCTTTAATAGTCGTCAGTCACAGACACGGAGTGAAAAGACAGCACGCTGGTGGGCACTTATCCCGGTCCTGTTGCACTGGTTTCCTGAGACTGAAACTCAGTCCTCCAGGAAGCTCATTAAAACAGCAAGTAAACAACTCAGAAGCTCCAGGAAGTCCCTGAAATGGACAGATTCCCTAGGCCCCTCCTCCCAAGAGTACATAAGCAATGAAGACTACTGAGAGTCAGCCTCAGCCAAGCCCATCTCCATTGAAGGAGCAAAGACCAGCTGAGCCACCCAAGGACGCCCTCTAGTCTGCTGAGCTACCTGCAGCCTGTGCAGAAACTCCAAGTTTCTAGCTTTTGTCAACTGTCACCCATGTCGGGGTGAGTTTTGGTGATGCAGCTGCCCCGGAGTCATTTATGCTCCCGTAAGCAACCCTTCCCATATTCCTGTAAGTAGTTCAGCAAAACTCACTGGTTCCCCAAGCTGACTCCGGTCTGTCCTCGGCTCCCTATCTGGGGTGATATGCTTGTCCACATCTCCCCAGAACGTGTATTACAAGTATCCTCTTGTTCACACTCACGCCCCACTCCTAGGATCCAAGCTCACCTTCTGAGGACTTAAGATGACTTTGTACTTTCTAATTCGGCCGGCCAGTTTGTCCGCATTGACAAGATCTGTGGGAAGAAGGGGTGGAGCCCAGCAAGCCATGGGCCAGCTGTTAGACAGGAAACGAGGACACAGGACTCTCTCCTCTCTGACAGCTCCCGGCCCCCACCAAGATCTTGCTATGTAGCACAGGCTAGCCTCAAACTTGGATTCCTTCTGCCTTGGCCTCCCATGTGCAGGCAATTACAAATGTACACCACTGTGCCCAGCAGGTCTTTCCTTACCAAAGGATCCTTATGGCCTAGGGCCTGCTCCCTGCCCACCTCCCCCTGCTCCCTGCCCACCTCCCCCTACTGCCTGCCCACCTCCCCCTGCTCTTAGTCCCACACAGTCCATGGCTCACTCACTGGCAATGTAACGCATATTCTTGATGCGGGGTCTGACCAAGAAGCACAGTCTATGGATGAGAAAAGAACACGGGACAGTTAGTTAAAATCATGAAGACGGTGGTAGGGACCTAAGAAGAAATGATTATTATACCATGTCTTTAATCATAGCCCTTCGTGACCAGGCGTACAGACCTCTGCACTACCATGTGTCAGTACAACAGCTGCCATGTAATGATATGAGGCCTTTATTGGCTCTACGGTAGAACAGGAGTTCCTGTTCTTTAAATAACTGATGATCCAACGGGCCAAAACAATATATATTTTGTGTGTGTGTGTGTGTGTGTGTGTGTGTTTATGTATGTGGGGGGTGTATATATTACATACACACACACACACACATATATTCAATCAAGTACTTGAAATAATAAAAACCGGTTGTGTGCATGCATTTTCCATGTACCTATCAGCTTTTCCTCTAAGGAAAGGTATATATATTCAGACTTGGGAAACATTTAAAACTAAACAAAGGGCTGGGGATACAGTAATGGCAGAGCACTTGTTCAAAGTCCCAGTGCGATCTCCACACAGCAGACTGTGACTGCACCACACGCAGCCAGGACACGTCAACCTGGTCTGGAGGGAGTTCCGCGGAAGAGCGGAGGCTGGACTGCAGACCTGTGTTCTTGACACGAGTGAAGGACAGGAGGGAGTTAGACAGGAGTGACTGGAGCGGTACGAAGGACACAGGCGCACTCTGGACTGTGTGTGGACACAATGTCAACAGAGCTCGGAAGACTCAGGAGGAGCAAGGCTACATGGGTAGCATCACAGCCTTGGAATCTATGATGTCAGCTGGACTACATCCAGTAAATAGTGTGACGTCTTGGAAGTTCTTCCTTTTAACATTTATTTACTTAGTTGTGTGAGTGTGTGCACACAGGAGCCACAGCTTGCGTGGAGGCCAGGGGACAACTGGTGGGAGAAGGTTCTCTTCTTCCACTGCACGGGTGAAACTCAGGCTGTCAGGTTGACGACAAGAACCCTAACCCACCAGGCCATCTCCTTGACCCTGGAGGTTCTGCCTGTCCACCTATTATTACTGTGTATGTGAGGGCAGGCACACACGTGACAGTCACAGCGGCAGAGCAGATTCTCCCCTTCTCCCTCCCACGGCCTCCAGAGACTGAACCTGGGTCACTGGACTTGCTGGGCTGTCTTCCAGTCACCCTGGGGCTTTTCTGACAGGAGCAGAGGAACAGTTTCTGGACAAAGAGTAATTCTAGATGTAGATGATAATGTGGAACTGAAGGTGAGGACAGAGCGGGAGAACCCTCGGGGAGGAGTCTGACAATCTGAGCACGAGAACTGCAAACGTTCAGGGGCCTCCTCCACCTGAGGCCACAGATGTCCCAGACACTCACTGTTCATTGGAGCTGAGGGCTGGCTTGTTCTCCACCTTGTACAGCTTGTCCACTTCATGTTGCTACAGAAAGAGTCCAACAAGGGAATGGACAGAGTTGGAAAAGCCCGAAGCATGGAACAAAGACAAGGAACACTTAAAGGTTTAACTCCAGAAGTCAGTCTGCTCCACTGATAACCACTCCCACTAAAATGTCCTTCCTCGCTGTCAGTGACAAACCAACGCCATCAGCCGTGCCTGTCTGGCAGGTGAGCTGACTTGTCTTTACCTGCGTAGGGCGTCATTCCCCAGGAATTGGTTATGCTCATCAAAAGAAAAAATGCCCACAGAGGGAAAAAGGGCAGAGTTTCCCGAGAAAAGGAGAGAAAAGGACGGTACCTTCAGGACGGAGACGGTAGCAATTCGATCCAAAGGGCTCATGAGGTCTGCCTCAATGAACAAATCCTTTTTCCCAGGAAGCTGAAAGAGAAAGGATGGTTGATCACTCAGAGGTCACACAAGCGCCCTTCAACAGGGATTGTCTGGGCGCACACTTAACAAGAACTCAGTCGTGAGCTGAAAGGGCGCTGGACACCTAGCTGAGCATCGTGTTCACTGTCTGCGTTCACCACGGACACTTGGTACACAACAGTATTCTACTCTTCGCCTCGGCTCCTTGTCCCTCAACTGTGACTGGCCACTGTCTCTTCCCCACTGCCCCTTCTACTCTGCCTCCCAGACAAACTCAGCAAAGCCCACTTGCATCCTGCAAGCCCTTCAAGTGTTAAACACCCCTTCCAGTGGCGTTTTCTTTTAGTTACAACAGCGACGCCCTTAATGCAGAACTCAGAAACCAGGGCAGTGCTGGTGGTCTCAGTGACTCGCCCGAGTCCTATCACTATCCCTGCAGAAAGGAAAACCCCAGACGGTACTTACCACCCCTCTCCCCACACCCACCTCATGACCCCCGCCTGGGATCCCAGCACCAACATTCTTGATGCTGCACTCCCATTTGTACAAGAAAAGAGGTCACACTTAGTGACAGAGGGGTAAGTCACCGGAAGGCTCCCTTCAACTAGGCCTTGACGAATGGTTGGGTAGGTGCAGAGGGGAAGGCTGAGTAAGCAACTCAGTGGACTGGCACATGGTCCATGCTGGCAGCAGTTCTCAGCTGGGCACACTGGCAATGCCTGGGTTACCTGACAAGGGTGGAGGGCGATACTGGCTTCCAGTGCACAGAGGTTAAGAATGCGGCTAAGCTGCCCACAGTGCACAGGACAGGCCCTCCCACATGCAGCCACTATTCTCAAGATGCCTGCAGTACCAAGAATTAATAATGCAGGTTCAGAAGAAAGGTTTGAAATGCCTGACTGGAACTGGGCATAAGGGCTCCAATGCCAGCAGGTAGGGAATTTGACCTTGATCCTTTAAGGAACAAGGAAAACAGAACACTTTTGTATACTAAAGCACAAATCAGCCAGAAGTTTTATTTAATTTTAATTTTATTTTATTAGGTTTTTCTAGACAGGATTTCTCTGTGGTAACTCTGGCTGTCCTAGAACTTACTCTGTAGTCCAGGCTGGCCTTGAACTCACAGAGATTGGCCTGCCTCTACCTCCTGAGTGTTGGGATTAAAGGCATGCACCACCACTGCCCAGCCAGCCAGAAATTTTAGATGGAATGTCCACTATAAATAAAATACATTGAAGAGCTGAGAAACTGGAGGCAGGGGCTCACCGAGAAGTTAATGGAACAGACCAAGCAGCTCAGCACGTAGTAATGACAATGTGCTTAGGCTGGGGGTAAGGTGAGCAGAATAACAACAGGAGAAGTCGTTGTGTGTGTGTGTGCATGGAGCGTGTGTGTGAACATGTGCCATGGTGTGTGCAGTGCAGTGGCAGAGGACAGCACTGTGCAGTTGTTCCAGGGATTGAACTCACGTCCACAGGCTTGTGTATGAAGCAAAGCCTTCGCCTACGGAGTCATCTCCCTGCCCCCCAGGAAGCAGTTTTCCTCCTTGAAGGGTATCCACAGCGCCCCACTGCACACGCTGGCACGACAGGCCGAGAAGGGTTTTGTTTTAATACTCTGCTTTGTCGCCTACATTTTTTTATATTGTACAAGTATTATTTTTAAAGCCACATAGAAGGAAGTATCCACAGGACTCAGGAGCCCAGTTAAATGTACGGGAAAGGACAGTCAAGGACAGTTTTGGTGTATCGAGCCTGGATAGCAGGGTTCATTAAAAAGACATCAATCAGAACTGAGGAGCTGGCCCAGTGGAAAAGTACTTGCTATGTACAAGGACCGGAGTTCGGCTCCCGGAACACATGAAGACTTCAGGCGTCTCACTGAGACTCCGGCACTCTGTGGGCAGAGCAAGTGCCTGGCTAGACTAGCCTATAACAGCAAGTTCCAGGTTCAACCAAGAAAACATGCCTCCCCCAGCCCCACACGGGCGCACATGTATGTACCCACGCACATGCAAACATGCATGCATACACGCCACATGCACACACACAAAAGAACAAAACAAGGAACCAGTATGGGGAGGTGTTACTGCCCAGAGATGCCCTCTGACCTTGAGCTACCCTGTGGGCCATTTCTCCACAATACCCCACTAGCCAGTTTCTACTCCCTACCTGTCACACGTTGTTGAGACCCTCACTGCAGCTCTTTATGTGGGACCCAGAGGGGAAAGAACACACCCTGGGTCCCCGAGGTTCTCCCACGTTCCAAGTTTCATCACCCTTTACAGTTTAGAACAGTTCCTGATGTGGTGACCCCAACCACAGAATTATTTTCGTTGCTACTTCATGACTGTCGTTTTGCTACTGTTATGAATTGTAACATAAATATATCTGATATGCAGGTGGTCTTAGGTGACCCCTAAGAAAGGCTGGTTCAACCCCTCAAGGGGTCAAGACCCACAGATTGAGAACCAGTGCTTAAGCTAAGTACTCAATGTTGGGTACCTAGTGCAGAACAGATACAACTCTTATACATGAGAACCTTGGGAGCTAAGGGGGAACATGAAAAATAAGCAAACGTTATCTTCTTAATAACACAGGTTAGAAAGCCAAGTAAACTTCGCTCCTCCCTCAACATTTACAACTAATCGATGTTTCTGAGCTTTCTGTCACTGAAACTTACGAATCTATCACAAGTCAGGTGTGCTGGCAAATTCCTGTGAGCCAGAACTTGGTAGGCTGAGCCAGAGGGGCTGCCAGAGGCAGCCTGGGATACATGGAGAGACCCTAGGAAACAACGAAACCCCACTGCTCTCTCTCATTTCTACTGCCGCCCATCTTTTGGCCAGCGCTCTCCGAACTGGCCTTACGCTGTCCGTTTGCTCCACTTCACAAATCACTACCTCAAACACGGCGTGCTGCTTCAAGATGCAAATGGGCGTGAGTTGTCAGCCTGCTCCTAAGTGTTTGTTTTGTTTTGTATTGCTTTTTGAGGCAGGGTTTCTCTGTGTAGCTGTCTGTCCTGGAACTCGCTCTATAGACCAGGCTGGCCTCAATTCAGAGCACCTGCCTCTGCCTGTGAATGAATGAATTAATGAATGGATGGATGGATGAATGTATGTTCTGGGATTAAAGGTATGCACAACCAGGCCTGGCTGCAGTGGGTGGAACCCGGGACCCCGCAGAGGCAGCTGTTGAACCACTCTGCTGTATTCCAGCCCCCACCACGCCACTTCTGATAGCTCCTCTACCAGTGCTCGCTCCTTCCCGGGTTTCTCGACTTTGCCTCCAGCAGACCTACTGCCTGAATGGAGCGTGCTCTTCCCACTCCAAAGAAAATACGTCTTGCTCTTCGAACTCCAGCTCTAGGCAACTCCTAGACACCCTGGCCGGGGCTGTTCATCCTAACTCCTCAGCAAGTCCGGCCTTCACTCTGCACCTGACGCCCAAGCGGTCAGGGCGGCGTCCGGCTCCGGCCGAGAGGTAACCAGTGACAAAGGCGTTTCGGCTGTGTTTCCACCTCCAGTGCGCCTGGCACAGCGTGTCCTCGTCGGCCCGGAGGCTGGCGGCTTCCCTTCCCTCCCGGCGGCCGCACTGACCTGCTCCAGCAGGTAGATGAGCTGGTCCCGAGCCAGCCGCTTGAGCATGGAGAAGTCGGGGAGCTCGGGGGCGTCCGGCCGGAGGGGGAAGGCCATGGCGCGGTCGTGGGCCTCCCGGCCGGCCTGGCCCCGCGCCGCGCCCCTCTCCTCGCAGACCCGACCTCCGCGCCCGCCGACAGCCCCGCTACATCAGAGGCGCCGGGGCAGCCCGCTGCGCCAGGACGGCCGCGTCCCGCCTCCCGGAAGTCAGGCTCGCTCGGCCGCTAGGAACGCCGGGAAGGACGGTGTCCGGGAAGGGACAGGGACTCGGGAGGCGCCGCGCTCGGGAATCGCGGGTTTACTCGTGCGCACGCGTGCTCCTGGAGCTGGAGCGGCGGGAGTTCCGAGCTGGCGGCGGGTGCTGCGCCCGAACTCTGGGCTCCCGAGGGCGACAGGCTCCGTGGTCGTGTGGCGTCTCGCCGGCCCCGTGCGTGGCCAGCGGGAAGTTTCCCTTGGAGCAGGGACTGCGGCGAACCCGGGCTGCCGAGCACCGCTCGCTGGACCTCGGCTGTCAGTCCAGCCCGGCTGCGCGGCCACGGCTTCCCGCGTAGAACGCACGGTTCGGTTAGCGGGTGGAGACGGACGGACGAGTGCGCTGTGAAGTCACGTCTCGCCTGCTGTGAGACCCTTGGGTGCGGAGCTTCGTCAGTGGCCGTTACGGGGGAATGACAGTAACTTACGGCCACTCGTGCTGCGCAGCAGCTGAATAAACCAGAGGCAAAACACAGGAGTACATTTGTGTGGCGCTATTTCCATAGGGCTTTTTGTTTTTGAGACTCGACATGTAGGCCATGCCGTTGCAGAAGTAAGGAAATACATAAAATGAGAAAGCTTGGGAAAAGGGCAATGTATAACACACACACACACACACAAAGTCTGGCATCTTGGTGTCCATCTATAATCCCAGACCTTGGATGAAAGCAAGAGGATCAGGAGTTCAAGGCTACTCTGGGCACCATAAGACTCTCTCCAAGGAAAGGAAGGAGGAGAGGGGTGAGGGGAGCTGCGGGTGGGGGCAGCTCAGTAGATAAAGGATCCCCAGCACCCACAAAACGCTGAGTGGGCATGGCATCCCCTCAGTAACCCCGGTACTGGAGTAAGAAGCCTCGCCAGACTGACCTCACTGCCTAGCTCTGGGTTCATCGGAAGACCCTTCCTCAAAAGGCAAGCTGGAGAGCTCTCCCCTCAACCTCTGGCCTCCCCCCACCATCCCGGCCTCCTCAAAGTCAGAGCTCACCTGGGACAAATGGCCTAGCTTCTAAAAATAAATGGAAAGGGGGAAATGGTGTGAGAGGTGAGAGACCATTCTAGAGTGAAAGGTTTAACGTTCAATACATTATGGGGGCTGGAGAGATGGCTCAGTATTTAAGAGCACTGGCTGTTCTAACAGAGGTCCTGGGGTTCAACGCTCAGCATCCACATCGCAGCTCACACCCGTCTGTAACCCCAGTTCCAAGGGACCTGACACCCTCACACATGACACACACTGACACACATGCAGACAAAACACCAATGCACACAAAATAAAATTATATTCTTTTTAAAAAAAAAAAAAAAAGACATTATGGAGACCAGGCATGATAGCCCATGCCTTTAATTCCAGCACTGGGCAGGCAGAGGCTAAAAGGCAAGAGGACTTCTGTGAGTTCAAGACCAGCCTGGTCTACATAGTGAGTTCCAGTACAGCTAGTGCTGGAGACCCTCTCTCATGAGAATAATTTTTAAAAAAGTTACAGTCAGCTACAAAAAAGGGGACAGTCACAAGCCCCAAACTACTTATTAGAAGGTTTTGCCTCCTAAGCCAATGGGATGGGGAACTTGAGAAAAGGCTTATGCTTGGCTATGAATCCCCAACAACCTTGGGGAATAGAGAACAGCAATTTCTCACAGTCAGTTTAAAGACCAAATCAGCATTCCAGCCACTTCTGCATTTTCTCTGTGCTGGCATCCCTTTCTGCAGAATGGTACATTAACTGCTCCTTCTAGTCCCTTGATTTGTTACCTTACTCTCCTCAGAGGGATGAAAGACTTAAAGGAACAGACCAACAAAATGTAGTGTTTACATGAGAATCCTGTTTGGAGACAAACCAACTGGGAGTCACTTATGACATAGACTGGGTGCTTCAATCCCCAGCACCATTTAAATAAAAGGGTATGAAGGGGGAGGGGGGGTCTTCTGAGCTCAAACAGTGCTGCCGAAGTTCATCTATTTCATGCTGACCTCTGCCTTCCCTCACACCATCTTAACTAGGTGGCCGTGGGCTGTACCAAGGGACAGAGGTGTCTGGAGATGCCTCCCATTCCCACTGTTCCTCAGAGTGCAGGAGTGCCTCTGTGCTGCAGCCATGTCCACTGGTGTGGTCTGCCCACACGGTTGCTGAGGTGTCCACTCCTCCGTAGCTGCTTTCTCTCCAGCTCAAGTGAAACCTCATGACCTGTCCACCAGACATGGCGACTGTGCTCCAAATGCAGTTCATCTTATTCAGTGTGATCAAACCCTAACCCTGACCCATGAAATCCTATAACCTCAACCCAGAGGACACACAGCTGGAGTTGTGCTCGATCCCACACTCACCTCCCAGCCTCGGCTCTCTAAAACACCAGTGAGCTAGTGTCTGAGACACTAGGACACAGCAGGGAAGGGCAATGTGGAAGCTTATGTGCTCTGGCTGAGGTTTGGGTGGGGAAGACGCAAAGCTTAACTAACACCGAACGCTGAGATCTGGTAGCAGCTGGGAACGGTGATTAATGTACAGGTCTCCTCCCTTCACGGGGTCGTCATTCAAAATGAGGGAAGGTGAAGGATGACAGTACTAACTTCACACATTGCAGAAAAAAGGGTAGGCCACAGAATGTGAAGAGAGCTGCTTTAGATGAGGCGCCTCGAAAGGCCTCTCTAGGAAAATGACATCGGTATCCCAGCACTGCCAAGACTGACGAAGGACTGCGGTTTCAGGCCAGCCTGGGCCAGTGAGGCCCTACTTCAGAAACAAGACAGCCATCAATACTAACTGCTGTGTTCGATCGAGGCACAAATCAAAACTGTTACTGGATTCTTGTTGCTGATGTATCTCATTTTCTACTATAATTTTTTAAGTGTTCCTAAAATTATGCCACATAGTGCCACACTCCCAGAATTTTAGTGGAGGCTCGGGTTCAAGCCCTTTATCAGCGGCCATCTTAGGGTCTGTGCATTTGTGCAAGGGCTGAGTTCCTGTATACGCACAGCAAGCATCTTTAGGAAAAAGTTGGCATTGACTGGGATATCAAATGCAGTTTAACTTTAGCATGTAGTGTGGGAGACCATGTTAGGGACTCTAAGCCTGTAATGGCTTAGTTTATTCCCACTCTCAGATCGTTTTCAGAACCCCAGCAATTTCAAGATGTCCTAGTTTTGTTTGCTACTGGGGATGGGGGGCGAGTGGGGGGGCTGGTGGCATGGCTCAGCGGGTACAGGCACTATTTCTAGGACCCCCATGGAGGAAAGAGAGACCAACTGCTTCAGATTGTCCTATGACAGCCCATGTGTACTGTGGCACACATCAAATCTAATCTTAAAACATAAAAGACCAACGTTCACTGTGCTAGGCACAGAAGCCTTCTGTTGCATGGGATTCTTCTCGGGCCACGTGCTTCAGTTTAAGGACAAAGAATACTTTTCCTTCCACCTTTCTATCCCACCACTCCCCAAAGTTTACAAGTAAACCCAACCCCAGAGAGCACAAGCAGCAAACTGCTACATTTTACTTTATTTCCCATGTAAGGAAACCAATTGATTAAGCAGTTCAAGAACAGTTGGAGTTCAGAGATCAAGAAGGAAATGAGGTCAGGAGGCAAGCTTTCCATTTCCCCCAACAGTGTCACAGAAATTCATGACACGACACAAAAGAATACTTGTTCTCAACAGAAGAGACCAAGCAACAGGGACGAATGAGGACTTAGAGCCACAGGGTCCCAAGTGCTTACTCCAGGAAGTCTGACTCCCGGAAGCAGCTCTCCCGCCCACATCCTACCACCACCAATTCTTACTCCAAAGTGGCCGATCGTGTGCAGAAATGCCGGCAGCTTCAAATCTACTTGCCCAGCTGTGGCAAGGCATCTCTGAAAGCCAGGCCCAGGCTCAGATTCTGTAGAGGAAGTTCCCATTGCTGTCAAAGAACTCGCGCCCTCTCTGCACTACTATGCTGCTGAAGTTCTGGTCGCCTGGCTCCCCGGCCTTCAACTCTTCCACCCTCTCAACACTTGGCAATCTATCCCTGTCAGCTCTTCTGGAGGCCTCGGAGTCACCAGTGATGGAGTTCTGACGCTCTCTCTGATGAACCGAGGCTGCAGAGGTAGGCCCCAAGCTCTCTTCCAGGCCTTGGATTCTTTTATTCTTTTCTTCCTGTCTCCTCTGAGCATCTGGGCTGTGAGTGTCTGACTCCACCACTTTCAAAGCTGTGCTGTGACTCTGGCTTTTAGACGAGACTCCATCCCCTGCCGTCAGCAGAGGATCGCGTACACGATGGCCTGCACTGAGTGGCTTCAAGGAATCTCCAGAAACCTGGAGCTGCCGAACCACTTGGGTAAACCCAGCTTTTTTCAAGACCTTCTGATCCTGCTTCAGTTTCTGCTCCAAAGTGGGTACAAACTTACTTTTTAAAACCCTTCGGATAACATCAGTGCTGACGTTAAAGCCTTCTGCCAACCTAGGAACTGACCAGGACTCCGCAAACTCTGTGTGTAAATACCTATGGGGAAAGAACAATTTTTCAGGTTGCAATGAGGCTCCTACGAAAACTGATAATGCTAGTGACAAATAGTAAGAGAGCTTGGGAAAGCTCAAATGCAGTCCGCACGCCATGCTAATTCTGTACCTGTGTGCAAACAGCAATACCTGGTCCCTCTTAATCAGGTCAGTTCAAGTCAACCAATAGCCAACTGCTGTCTAATGGTATCGCTGTTAGGTCCTGATAACGTAGGACTGACCTTCACTTCCAAGAACACGCAGAGTAGTGGTAGACAGACCACAAAATAACTAAGTACTACAGCGACAGATGCAATCAGCACACCATCCGGAGACTGGGGACAGGCGGCTCGAAGCCTGCAGTCTCGGCCAGGGATTGCTTGAGGAAGTCCAAGTTAGAGATGATCTAAAAGGACAATGAATAGCAAGCCGCAAAGAAACAAGAGAGAAAGCAAAGCTACTGCTTGTAGAACAAGCAGCATGTGAAACACCTAATTTGCTTCAGGAAATAGCTCAACTGACAGC
This sequence comes from Cricetomys ansorgei, assembly GCA_026225945.1. NCBI lineage: Eukaryota > Metazoa > Chordata > Mammalia > Rodentia > Nesomyidae > Cricetomys > Cricetomys ansorgei. The sequence continues at coordinate 2,977,396 of JAMJFZ010003035.1, forward strand.
TACAAACAAGGATCTGACAGAGAGAGCTAGAAGGTTGATTAAAAGCTATTATCCAAACTGGTAGAAAAGCCAGGCATAGTGGCGCATGCCTTAAATCCCAGCACACAGGAGGGAGAGGCAGGTAGATCTCTGTGAGTCTGAGGCCAATCTGGTCTACACAGCAAGTTCCCCAGGCCAGGCCAGCCAGGGCTACGTAAGTCAGACCCTGTCTCCAAAGGAAACAGAGAGAGAAAGATGATAAAGTATAGCGAGCTGATGGGCTGTGCCTCAGTGGCACAGTTTACCCAGTATGTTTGAGGCTCTGAAAGGATTCCAGGAAGCTTGGGGTGGGAGGTAGTGCAGTCTCCTGGGAATCCAGGAGATGCACAGTCTTGCCCAGCTCTACAGATTTCTCTATTTTAGTCTTTCTTATGGAAATGGAAAAGGGTACAGTCAACAGAGGCTATTCAGCAATATTTTTCAAAATGCAAATAACTTCCCTCTGGCGGACATGCTGCATGCCACACACACAAAGGTTACTCAAGAACTCGTTTTGTTTTGGGGAGTTGTTTTGTTTTAGTTTTTAGAGACAGGTTGTCCTGAAACTTCTGTAGATCAGTCTGGCCTTGAACTCACAGATATCTGGCTGCCTCTGTTTCCCAAATGCTAGGGTTAAAGGCATGCAGCACCACCTGGCAGGTGGTGTTTCAAGCCAGCCAGAACTACGCAGTGAAGACTGTCTCAAGAAGCAAAGCAAAACCAAATGAAAACACAAAAAGAACCTTAGAAAAAACAAAAAAGAGTAATTTAAAGATGTAGTTCCGTTGGCAGAGGTGTGCTTAGCATGCCTGAAGCCCTAAATTTGACCCTGAACACTACAGGGGTGTGGTGCGTCCGGGTGGCGCACGGAGCGGGGGCCCCCTCCCCCGAAGCTGCACCGTCTCATGGCGGCCGCTCTGGCAGTCTCTGCGGACCTCCGCTCCGGCACGGGACGCGGACGAGCGCGGACGGCGGGCTTCTCCTCAGCCGCGTCTCTGCTCTGGGCCGTTGACCCGCGGAATTCAAACCCAGCGGGAGGCGGAGCCGCCGACCATTGGTGGGAGCCGAGGACTCTGGGGGAGCCCGGGGGTGGGAGCCGAGGACTCCGGGGGAGCCGGGGGGGGGGGGGGGGGGGGGGGTGGGGGGGTGGGGGGGGGTGGGGGGGTGGGGGGGTGGGGGGGTGGGAGCCGAAGACTCTGGGGGACCCCGGGGGGGGGGGTGGGAGCCGAGGACGCTGGGGGAGCCTGGAGGGTGGGAGCGGAGGACTCTGGGGGATCCCTGCCTGGGGGTGGGAGCCAAGGACACTGGGGGAGCCCGGGGACCCTTTATCTCACAAGAAAGAGTGCAGGGAGCATTTGCCTGGCACACACAAGGCCTGGGGTTCGATCCCGACACAGACACACCCAAAACTAGGATGCAAACTCACTACGCTAACACCAAAAAATAAATCTTGATGACCAGGGAGATGGCAGTTTGTAGACTGTCTGCCACAAACAGAAGGGCCTGGGTTCAATTCCCAGCACCAATAAGACAGCCGGATGGTGTGGCCCACTCTGCAACCCCAGCCAGGGAGGCAGAGACGGAGAATCCCAGTAGGCTTGTGGGGTTTAATGTGGGGTTTGAGACCCCTGACTGGTTTAAGACCTCTGACACTAGGCCCAAGTTACAGGCAGAGGCTTAACTACAATTTCTGTAAGAGAAACTTTTCTCAGACAAACAAGGCAGCTAGAAGGCCTTGGGCTGGAGAGTGTGCTTCCCCCTCCTGCAGGTGGCCCATAACCTTGGGCCCACAACCTTGGGCTGAGGAGTTCCCTCCTCCCAGTTGCCGGGAACCTTGAGCATGTATTCTTTTTAGGAGCCTGCGACCTTGCTATATGCCAGCACCAATCAGTTTAAAGGTTAACTGGCCCCTACCTACCAAAATGGGAAAACAATTTGGGGACCAATCGACTTGTGTCCTAACTTGGTCTGTGCCTAGCAACTACACAGCCCCCTAGCAACCGGTTCAACTGTAAATAAAAAGGCTTGCTTTTTGCTCCTGGGGGCCGATTCTATCCTGTGTGTTAGAGCGGTCCCAGTATACTGGAATAAAATCCTCTTGCTGTTTGCATCGACTTCCTGACTGTGGGTCTGTGGGGGTGCGGCGTTCCAGCTTGGGCCCCTGGGGTCCAACAGGCTGAGTAGCCAACCCAGCCAAAATGAAGAGCCACGGGTAACAAGGAGAAAACTTGTCTCAAAAACCAAGGTGGAGTGTTTCCAAGGAACAACACCTAAATTAACCTCTGGCCTCCGCACACACGAGCGCGCGCACACACACACACACACACACACACTAATCATTATGAAAAGTAATTGGAAAATCTTAAGAGATCAATAAACTGAAGGCAACGCTTGCAACACGTCACAGACAAAAGCTAATTTGCATAATATACGAAGAGCTTCTACGAATCAATAAGATCAATAATCCAATGGGGTGATGTGGGGAAGATAAAACGGTTAACAGTAACTGAGATGAAATGGATTTTCAAGTTCAAATGTGGAGCCATTTTTACCTGTTATGTTGGCCAAGTTGACAAAGCTTAGTAACAGATTGTTGGCAAGATTTTGAAGAAGCTGACACTCTCGTGCATATTCGCTCTCCGTGCATGTGACCTTTATGGAGGCAATAAACCATAATATTTAAAATGTGCAGACTCTTTAATCCACTAATTGCAATTCCAGAAAATCATCCCATGGTGTGGCCATGCCTGCACATGCACAAAATGACATATGCCTGAGAATGTTCATGGTGGTATCGTTAAAAATTGGAGAGGGTTGGGAACAACCTAAATGCCCTTTGCTATCAGGCTGGCTAATAAACTGCAGTACAATCCGTATGACAGCACTGCACAGCCTTTAAAATGTGGGAGACGCTTCCACGAACTGGCATGGCATATTTTCTAGGATATATTGTTATGTGGAAAAGCAAGGTATTGAAAGGGGTATATACCATGCTAGAATGTGTGTAAAAATAAGAGAATGTGCATGCATATACTTATGTGTGCATTGATTAACTCTGGAATGAAATGCCAGGCCTGGTAACCAAGGCTGTCTTCCAGGAAGGGGGGAGGCTGCTTCTTCCCTGCATAATCCTCTGTAAGGTTGGAATTCTGTATGTACTGTGTATCAAGATGAGTTTCTGATTAAGAATAAATGAATTAAAAGCCATTTCAAGGGGGGAAATACCAAACTGGGAGGTGGGGGGCTGGGAGAAATAAACCACTTTCATACCTAAGCTAGCCATGGAACTCCATTCCTGCAGATCCAGGCATGGCCCTGCTTTGGTTTCATGTCACAGAACCCTGGAAACAGGCATATGCTAAACTAGTAACTGTGATGCTGTTTGATATGATGGATCCATCACAACTCCCCCTAACCCATCCCCCCACCCCCACACCATGCCTCCACTGAGTTTGAGACCGGTTCTGAGCCTCATTTATTGGCAATATAAAATCCAAGGTTTTGTTTCCCCCAAGATTCCCGAGCCTGCATTTTTAACGTAGCATTAGCCACTGAAAAACACTCCTGTCCATTTGGTTACTGCCTCTGAGAGAACTGATGTGCTTTGGAGCATTTATTTAATAATTCCAAATTAGATTTAGAATTTTACAGCATTGCCATTAAATATGCGTCTCCTATTTTGACCATATATACAAGTGTTTATAAGAACTGTGTGCGTTTCCGAGTATTTATTTAATCTTTTGAATTAACCTTTGGATTTCTGCAAAGAGCCTTATTAAATACGTTGCTTCTTCACGTAACACAGAGCAGAGAGACAGCCGTGAGAATTATGTTGTTTTTAGCATTTATCTGCTTAACCAAAATTGCGTGTGTTTGAGTGCATTTAATTAATTGAGAATTTTAAATTTTTGAGAAAGGTAAAAATGGTTAATCAAATGTGAGAATTCTGAGAAACCACAGAGAGGACCAACTTCTCCAGCTTCAGAGGGACAGTCACATGAACGCTGAATTGAAATGACTGCTCTGAAGGGAGGGAGGCAGAGGCAGGTAGATCTCTGTGAGTTCGAGGCCAGCCTGGTCTACAGAGCGAGTTCCAGGACAGCCAGGGCTACACAGAGAAACCCTGTCTTGAAAAACCAAAAAGGAAAAGAAAATACTGCCGAATGGAGAGGAAGGCCTACTCCAGACATCAGTCCTCGGCAACCCCGAGTCAGCGTGGCAGGCCCAAGGCGGAAACACACAACGGATCCAGCATCCCCACGAACTCGCACTTTCCTTCCATCCCACCGTGTGCCCCCCACTCTCAAAAGAACAGATTTCTGGCCTTCTTTTTCACTGATCAGTTACAAGTCCCCAGGAAAAGCTTTTGACAGAACGTCAGCTCCTGGAGACGACCCACTCTGTGAAGGTTACCCTTGGACTCATCAAAGGTTTCATTAGAGAAGTCCGAGAGGAACTCTTTCCAAATGATTGCATTCAAAGCAGGTAAGATCTGTTGGGATGAAGTGGGCTCCACCGGGAGTGGCTCATTTCCCATCAGCCCCCACCCTTAGGGTCCTCTGTGGGACATCCTGATCCACACCACAGGCACAGACTGGGTTTGGAGAAAAGGCAGCTTAGCGTGGTGTCCAGGGTGTGGGGTTATACAGTACGGTGCATAGATACTTGAGAGTTTTGCTATTTGGCTTCCCCAAGTGTGTGTGTGTGTGTGTGTGTGTGTGTGTGTGTGTGTGTGCGCGCGCGCGCGCGCGTGCGCGCGCACGCTATACTTGTCTCTGTCACCTGAATTCTTCCTCTTCTAGAAAATACCATCATATTTGGACTTAAGGTAGGCCTTGATGCAATCCAGAGAGTTCAGGAGCCAGACCTCAAGAGAGGAAACCACCTGTCATGGCAGGCGCCGTGCTGAACAGTAGAACCCTGATCTCAGATCTCAGGTGTTTTTATTGATACAAGAGCTCCTCACGTGTTCCCAAGACTCTGCCCTTGCACCTAAAGGCCTATGAAGGAAAGGCATAATGAAGGAAACCTGTAGCTTAGTCTCATCCCACAATCCTTTAGCAGCTAAGCTATGTTACCTTTTCACTGGGGGAGCTCAAAGCCTAAGGAGAGTGTTCTCTCCTTGTTGCCTGAGATTGTAGGAGAGGGACTACAAGAATTCCTCCACAGCAACTTTGCTCTTCACACGGATATCTCAGTGACTCACATTGGCTCTGCCAGAGAGCAGCGAGCAGGTGAAGGTCATGAGGCAGCAAACGTCTTAATCAGAGATTTACATCAAGCCAACACCTGCAGACAATACAAACTGCCAAGGCTCGGGCAGCCCTCCCTGCAGCACTGTACAAAACAATAGAGTTACAAAGATAAATTTCCCCAACACTTATCTAGTATGTTTTGAAGCCCAAGGTCAATCTCAGTACGAAAAATAAACCCACCCAAAATTACAACTTAGAGTCACAAGAATAACCCATACACTTAGGACATAAAACAAAAATGGATATATCTCAAAAGACTAAAATCATGGAGCATGTTCTCTGACCACAATGGATTAGAATACAAATCACTGACAAAATAAGACCCAAACAATATTATGTAGGCAATCTACATGTAATACGAATAAGGGACAGCAAGATGACTCAGCAAGTAAAGATACCTGGCACCAAGCCTGAAGACCTGAGTTCGAGCCCCCAGATCCACACAGCAGAAGGCGAGAACCAATCCCTCGGGTGTCCCTCCATGTGTGAGCTCACGCAGACACACACAGAATAAATAAACGTGAACAACAACAATGATGCTGATGAAGATGAATGACCTCGAGCTAAAGGGGGTGAGGGAGGGAGACAGTTGAGAAAGAGAAGTTGTGTTTGTTTTCTCTTTCTTTCTTGCAATGCTCTGGATTGACCCAGGGCCTCTCACCTGCTAGGCAAGAAACTCTACCACTGAGTAACACTTCAGGTCCAGAAAACAAACTTTACAAAAGAAGATACTGACTAGCCAAAAAATATATGTAAAGAGGATCAAAACCATCAGGGGAACTCACATTAAATTCACACTGAGGTACCACTACGCAGCCGCTAGGATGGCCGAGCATGCCGAAGAGGGAAGCCACCAGAACTCACACACACGGTGGCAGTGTGAACTGATGAAACCTTTAAGGAGAATGATCGGTTACATGCACCGATCCCTTTGCCTGCTCACGTATATGTGTGCGTGTAAGACAGACTGAATGCATGTGTGTGCAAAGGCCCCAGGAAGTTCATGGTAGCTTTATTCACAGTAGCCCACGAGGGGAAGTGAGCCAAATGTGCTCTCAGCAAGAGCACACACAGACAAATTTGGGCATCTGGTCATGCTCAGCAACCCAAAGGAACGGCCCAGTGTGTGTGTAACTTGGATAAGTCCCAGTAACGGAGCTGGGCATGGAAAGCGAGTCTTGAGAGGCTGGAGCAGAAAGACTGGGTTCAAAACCTAGCCTGGGTTGTATACTGAGACCCTGTCTCAAAATGAAATAAAACAATAAAATAAAAACATTTTAAATGCACATAAACCTAGAACGTGTTTAAGAGGGGAAGCTGAAGCACACAGACACGGCTCTCACAGCAACTCTAAGCCGGAGGTTCGCCTCCGTCTGCCGAGTCTACAGTTACCCCTGGTGAGGGCAGGAGAGCCAGAGCCAGAGAGAAGCAAGACCTTCAGGGACGGGAACTGACGAGATCTTTCTATGGACGAGGGTGACACACACAGAATGCACATGTGAAGACTCCTTAAGTTCCTGTTTCAGTGGATGCCAACCATGCTTCAAAAATAAACCCCACATACGTGTGGCTTCTCTTGAAAATACAAGACGGACTGTTAACACTGGGCCCGTGCTCCCACGTGGCCACATCTGGTGAAATCGGTGTGCCGATTCACCACAGACCTCACCACACTGTTGTCACCTCCAACTGGCCCCACCCGTGTCTACTGCCTACCTGGATCCAGCTACTCGGGCGTCGCTCAGGCCGTGAGTCCTGGGCACAGCGGCTACCACCAACCCAGCCTGCCAGCTAGCCGACCGATCTGACTCCGATTGTTTTTCCTCCTGGCGTTTGACTAGGACCATCTCCTTCTCACGGAGCCAACGACTCAATGGGGCAAGAAGCCTCAAAAGAACGATCCTAAATAAGCTTCTGAATAATCGAGACTGCTCAGGCAGCTAATTGGAGAAATAAAAGAAATATGATATTCCAAGCCGGTGAAGCTAGTCATATTGATTGCGATTTTAATCATTTAAGCAAACCTATAGCAATTCTATTCTAATGGAGACAGAGATCCTTATGACACAGTTCAGACTCCAGATAGAATGCTTTTCCTTGGCCTTGGAACCATTCTCAGGGACTGTAGTGGGGGGAAGGGTCATAAAGTAGCTGACGGTAATAATCCAAGCATTATGCCCGTAAGTCAGGACCACTGGTTAGTTTAGCTAGTCTATCTGATAGACTGTCCCTACGTCTTGGGGGACGCGGGCCTGTGGTACCCAAATCTACTGGTCTAGCACAGCCTTGTCCCACCAGAAGTAACTGGCTAAATCACTGGAGCAGGGGCCCACGGTTTGGTGGATGGATTGCTGAGAGGTGAAGTCACTGAGGAGAGCCAAGGTTAGCAGAGTCCGGGAGGGGCTCTCAGACAGTGACCATCTACCAACCAGTGTGAACACCTGTCGTTTCACTTTCAAAGCTGGCCATGAAACTCGGGGCTCGTGCATGCAAGGCAAGGGCTCTACCTCTGGGCTACGCCTGAATTGTGTAATACTTGCTAAGGAACCTTCTCCTACCCGTGGGTAACGGGCGTGAGCTTTACTGGAACCAACTCTCGGGAGCTAACAGTGTGTACCTCTTCTCAGCTCTGCAGTTAGTGGGACCTCAAAGACAACCCTGGTGGGAGTGTTTGCACCACGAAAATCCTGAGGTACTTTACCAACAATACCTGCCACCCAACCACCACCTCCGACTGTTTGCCAATGTGCCATTGGTGGGAACTATCAGACACAACCCGACTCATACTGGACGAGTAGGACCCTGGCAATAGCCAATCTCCTAAAGAAGATTTGTCTTTAAATACAGACACTCAGGGCTAGTGTGGTTCAGTGCTGAAGTGTTTGCACAGTGTGTGTGAGTCTGTGAGTTCAATCCCCAGCACTACAAAGAATGAATCAATGATAAAGCAAGCACTCATGGGTAGGCAAGATGGCCAGTGTAGTTGTTAGCCACTGTGTGGGCTCCACCAAGAGAGACACGGAGGCATTTCCATAGGTGCAAACCTGCCAGACCTCCGTATAGGAAACCACTATTGTGGCAAGCACCATACTGGACAGTGGAATCCTTAGCGTCTCTTCTCAGGGGCTTCAGTTGACCCTAAGCTCCTCAGGTGCTCTATTGATAGCACGTGCAGATCATGACACACACAGGTACAAGCTGTGCACACACACAAGTGCACACACACACACACAAACACAGGTACATACCAGTGCACACACAGACACAGGTATATACACACACACAGGTGCACACACACACAGGTATACATACAGATATATACACACACAGGTGCACACAGGCACCCCACCCCCTCCTGATTGCACACCCCACCTGATACTTGAACTCCCTCACCATCACACAGCACTTTCTCCTTTCCTCACAGCCTACTCTGAAGTCACTCAGCCCCTGAAATGGAACCGTCACTTCCCGGTTTGCCTAGAAGGCTACAGGGGAAACAATGTTTGGTCACATGTGGCAGCCAGTGGAAGGGTCAAGCTGGCACTCGGCAGCCATTTCTGCCACCATGCCGAACGTTTGCATTCTACAAAACTCACACACACTGTTACTGCAGCCAGAGCAGTGACAGCAGAATAGCCCAGTGAAGTCAGACACAGCTAAATCTCCTCCACCTTGTGTGCTCGTTCCCGACAGCCTTGAATCCTGGGCATGCTACTTTCTGAGAGGTCGGCCTTTGAAACAGACCAGTTCTGGCAAATTAAGAACACGCCCAGGATGGGACCATCTCCACCAGCTGTTTTAAAGCAAGCAGTGTGAGGAACCCTCAGGCCCTCCTTCTTACTCAGAATTTCTGATAGCGGACCCCTAAATATACTACTAGTGATTCTTGCCAGGCCAGGCCCTGCTTGCAATAAAGGGGGGCACATCTAAAATCTTCAACTTTTTCCTCAAGTTCTCAATTTTGTCCCTGATCCCTCAAAATATTGATGTTCTGGGGGCAGTCCCACAGGAATTTGCAGAATGTCAGGCTGTCCTGACGCCATTTCTCAACGTAACAATGGCATACGTGCTGTCCAGCACTAGAGGCACAGCTGTGGGTGGAGCCTGTGACAGTGCGGGGAGCTTGCCCGATACACAAAGCCTGGGCCGGGTCCCGGGCACACTATAAACAAAAACAATACACAAACGATGCAGCGGGCTCTTATGCCTGTATACGAGAACGGCCCTGGTGGCTGCCTTCTGCTTCAGAGGTGCCCATGACCCTCACAGCAGGCAGAACAGTTCATACCACAACACACTCCAAAACCCAGAGAGTGCACCCTGATCCTACGGCGGTGCCCACACTAAGGCACCACTAACTGCTCCTGATGAGCCGGCCTCACCCAGGGGACATCAGCTATCAGAGAAGCCACGTAGGAGGTAAAGGGGAAGGAGAGGCAAGATCAGGAGCCAATCAGAAAGCACAGCCGAGCAGGGGAGTGGTGTCCCATGCCTCTAATTCAATCCCAGGACTTCGGAGGCGGAGGCAGGCGGATTTCTGACGACAGAGTGGGTTCCAGGACAGCTAGAGCTGCAAGAGAAACCCTGTCTCAAAAAATAAACAAGAAAGAGAGAGGGAGGGAGGCATAGTAGTAAAAGCAGAAGGAAGGAAGAAGGAGAAGGAAGAGGAGGAGGAAGGGGGAGTGGGAATAGAGAGAGAGAAAGCAAACAGCGGGCACCATCTAGTGTGGAATGAAGGTCCCATTTCACAAGTTCGCACACAGAGCTAGGCAGTTTACCCAGAAGTCTGAGAGGAAACCAGGGAGTGATGGGTCCCTGACTGAGCACTGGGAGCAGAAAGCATCTGGATCGCCTGTGCTCTGCCCTCCCATTGGCAGGCTAGAGAGAAGCAGAACTTCCTCATTTCAAGTGACTATTGCAAAGCAGGTAAGAAGTGATAAAACCTTCAAAACGGAGGGAGAAAGAAGACATCACTTCCTTCCTATCGAATGGAAGGGGAACTAAAATGGAGGACGGCTAAGACACTGTAACTAGGCTTTCTCGTGGGCCTCGAAACTTTCTCAAGACCTGGGGATTTAGGTACAGTCACTGCCCCAGCTCTTTCTTCCCAGACGCAGTAGGTCGGCTGACTCGCTATAACCTAGCGTACCTGCTGGAGAAATACTGTCCTGCCCCCTCTTCACTGGGCAAAGCCAGTCGTCCTCCAAGGACAAGTCAAACTCCAACACAACGACAGACACATTTAATTCTTGGCACTTAGTCTGATGCTGGACGGTCCCTGTAAACGGACATCAGCCCTGTTCCTGACTCGTGTGCGCATCACGCACAGATGGCTGAGTCCATCAGAGGTCCAGAAGAAACCTCCTGACTTGAGCCAGGTACTTGGGCTGCAGATAGTCGCCCAGCTCTTCCTTAGTGACCCACACATGACGGGCCTTCTTCCCTGCCAGGGCAAAGTCTCCGCTGAGCAGCAGAGCTTTGAAGAAAAAGACTTTGGCTCCAAGGTCAGTCTCTGTCCGAATTGCCTTGGGGAGCTTGAACTTGTAGTGGCCACAGGGCGCATTCCCTAGGAACTTGGCTTCCATGTTGTTTTCTGAAGAGAAAAAGGAAAAATCGTAAAATTAGGATACAGCCATCCACTTCTTCACCCAAATCACGGAGGTTCATAAATGCCACTTCTCCCCATGAGTGTGGCGTCCTGAAAGAAGACGCGCCCTCTCAACACAAGTGTTCCCTATCCCAGGTGCCTGGCTGCCGCTATGGGTCTGGAAGTCCACGCTGCAGTCAGTATTATCTGGGGTCACAGCAGCTGGCTTCTGCGTTCACCTTGTCACCAACTGTTGAAACAGGACCAAAAAACTCTGTCTCTAGAGCAAAGCTCATCACCTCTAAACGGTCTCCAGTTTGACTTTAGGGGAGTGGGCATGGCCTTGGATAGCCCGGACTCCTCTATGTAGCCCAGGCTGGCCTCAGATTGGTGGTCTCCATGCCTCAACACCTCAGTTCTGGGACGGAAGGCGTGCATCACCACATCCAGTCAGATGTGACATCCACAGTAGGCATTCACCACAGACAAAGTGAAGCGCAGAGTCTGCGACCTACAAAGAGTCAGTAACCCTCGTCCAGCATTTCAAAGGACGGCAAAATGGAGAATTACTAACCAGCATCTGTGGAGCAGCTGGCTAAACAGACAGAAAGCTGACTCAGTCCTCACACTGTGACTGACACAGTGGGCCAAGAGAAACAGAAACTTTACATTGTCATGGAAGATTTGTTCACTTCGGATCATGCTTTCACGAACAATTTGTAGTTTCTGAATCATGGTGTATTTTCAAATTTTTCACTTAAAAAAAAAAAAAAACCTGGAGTATTAGAAGAATATACATTTTACATGTCACTTTTGAAAGAGCCCAGCCTTCCAAACAAGACAATAAATTATCCCAAAGCAACCGGCTCCTGGGAGGTAGAGACAAGAGAATCGGCAGTTCCAGGTCATATTCAGCTATACAATGGGTTCGAGGCCAGCCTGGACTACATGAGATCTTGTCTCAAAGAACAACAAAATACAGACTCAGAAAACTATTTTCAGCACATTCAATAAAGGGACAGTATCTTAAGGTACTGAGAAGCACTTGGGAGTCAGGCTTTGTGGCACATACCTGTTTTTTTCTGCACTATGGAAGCTGAGCCAAGAGGATACAAGTTCAAGGCCTAACTGTACTAGACAGTGAGTTCAAGGCCAACTTGGGCCACACAGTGGGATCCTATCTAAAATAAATGTAAAATAGGACTTGGGAGATGGCTCATGAGTAGATGGTTTTGAGACAGGTTCTCACTATGTAGCTCTGGCTGGCCTTGAACTCACTCTGTAGACCAGGCTGGCCTTGAACTCACAGATCGCCGCCTCTGCCTCCCACCCCCAGCCTCTACTTGAATTTTTACTCAGCACTGTTCACTACACTTCCTACTCTCTGTTCTTACCCCAGTCTCGGCCAACCTGTAGTGAATCTTGAGGGACTCAGAAGGAAAAGAAATTACCCGAGAGTGTGGCCAGGACCCGTGCAGCTGTCCCTCGAAGGGTCTCCCCAGACTGCCACTCTACTTGAGGGAGCATCCAAAAATCCTGGTCTCCGAGCTTCTCTCTGACCAAGAGGACAAGGCTCCTGTCCAGCTTACGATGCAACGAGGTTCGGTCGTTCTTTTTATCAGCTTCTACAAAAGGGATGATCAGAGGAGAGAGACGATAAATAAGGCTGTGATCTACCAAAACCAAGGATTGTAAGTGTTAGAGCCTTCCTTTAAGGACAACCACAAGCCCTGTCCTCTAAGAACTTACAGCCACGGTACAACCCTAACTCAAACTGAAAGGTAAGACTTGGAACCAGAGCTGAACTTCTCAGGAGCAAAGTACACGTGAAGCCTTTGGAAAAGAAGCGATGCTGTAACAATTCAAACACAAGAACTGGAAGATAGCTCAGAGGCAGTGCGCTTCCCTTACAAGCACGAGGCTCTGGGTTCAGTCCTCAGTGATACACAAACACAGTTCAAAAAAAAAAAAAAACACTACTCCATCAGATTTAACACTATTACTGATCTAACTGACACTACTGTCTCTGTTCTTCAGTAATCATCTTTGAAACAAGGACAATAGAACTCAACCCCTGCTTTCAGAGTGACTTCTTAATAAAAAAGGAAGAGAGTAGAAGGCCATTCTCTAATCCACAGTAGAAGTAAAACTCAAATGACAATCAGAAGTTTAACAGAAAGAGAAGACATTTACTCCCACTGAAAGAAGCACAGGTCTTTAAAAACACTGTGTTGGGGGATATGAGGAATGGGGGGAGGATGTTATTTTCCTTGAAGCTGTTCTGTTACTTGAAGCTACTTGTTATTAAAACGCAAAGCAGGATGAGGCAACTGTCCTTCACTGAGAAATCCGAACACTCCGCTTTCCCTTCCTCATGCTTAGCCAGGGAGGTCACAAACCTGTTACTCGAGCTCCAGGATTGAACTGCAGGAATGCCTGCTCCCACATATCTTCTAAATCCTGTGCAAGTGTAATGCCCTGCTCGTCCAGTTCATCGTCGTAAAGGTCAGCTTTCTTCTTCTCCATTCGCTGAGCTTCGTGCAGAGCACGGAGCTCGTGGTCTGAATACAGGCTTCTCTCTATCTCTACCTGGGAATTAAGGAAAAGGAAAAGGAAAACAGCAAAGCTACAGCAACCTTGACAGGCTTGGAATCGCAGCACTTAACACATTCAGAAATATAACCAAGACACGGCACAGACACAGAGGGGAAAGGGCCTGCTGGACTGTAAGCTTGAGTGAGATTCACCAAAACGTCAGAATGTAACTAGAGATCAAGACTGCCAGGAAGAAAAGAGGGGTGGCTAGGCACTGTGGGCTCACTTCCCGCACTCTGGGCCTACTGGTCTTTGATCAGCATCTCTTCAAGGACTTTCCTGCCTTGAAGACTCTCCGACACCCCCTCTTCCAAGAATCTCTCTCCTCATGCTGTTTCTCCTTGCATGGTCCTGTGGAACACTCTTCTGGGACTCTGTGTCTCCTTTTATAGAACTTACCAAACTCTGTAACTAGTCCTATGACTGCTTACTGATCCTGACGCCGATTCCAGTACTCGAAACTCTCTGGGGACAAAGCTACCGGCCTGTCTTACCCACTCTGTGGGAACAAAGCTACAGGCCTGTCTTACCCACTCTCTGGGAACAAAGCTAGGGGCCTGTCTTACCCACTCTCTGGGAACAAAGCTATGGGCCTGTCTTACACACTAGTGCGTGTCTACCATTAAGCACACTGATACACAGTATGGGCTACGAATGCCTGCAGGGCAAAAAAGACTACTGGGCAAGAGAGAGAATAAGCTGAGCAAAAGCACTGAAGAGTTTACACTTGGTATTCCCAAGACAAAAGCCTCTCGGCGTCGAGGGAAGCATGACACCTTTCATCACTAGCTACAGAGGCTAACACCCTGACAGCAAATACACGTGGGCACTTCTCAGGAAATACACGTATTTCCTCACCTGTCCTTCAGAGAAATTGCTCCCTGAGGTAAAACAAAGCAAAATCTACCACATGCGTCTTAAGGATGCGCCCACTGCCTCCAAGGCTTTCTGTCTAACACTCATCGCACCACGAGGGCTTTCCTGCAGTCTGTGAGCTCCTAAGGTACCGGAAGTTAGTGATTCTGTGCTGAACGAACCAAACGGACCTCCCCACACAGGTGACCAAGCGAAGCCAGCAATTACCCTACACCCTGCTGGACACCTGCTATGTACTGACCAACTCAACGCGGCCACTTCCGTCCTGCCGATGCTCGAAGAGGTGAGGACTTTGTCAAGGTCGCACTAAGCACCAGAGTCGCCATAGAACCCTTGACACCGCAGCTTCCCTCCACAGCACCGCGAGCCCGCGTCGGCCTTACCTGCTGCAGCAGACCCGCCATCTCTTCCTGCAGCGGGGAGAGCGGCTTGGTGACGAGCGGCGGCCGCTGCAGACACAGGGCGCCCAGCAGGCGCCACGGGGACCGGCTGCCCGACGGCGCGGCCTCCAGGCCCAGGCCGCGGGGACGCGGGCCCCCGGCCCACAGCCCGCCGAGCCGCCGCCAGCCCCTGGCCGCTCCTAGCACAGAACGCCCCACGGGCGCCGCCATCTTTCCGAATTCCCACAAGGTAGCGCGGCTCCGGCCGGGCGCTCAGCCAATCGCGCGTTCCCAGGAGGCAGCGCGGCGCGAGGGGGCGGGCCTACCGCGCAGAACGACCACTGCCGCGGGAGGAGGAGAACGTCTCGCGCTGGGGTTAGGGAGGGAGGGCGCCCGCGGCGCCGCTCGTACAGTCTGCGCGTGGGCACGGACGCCCGGGAGCCGGCAGGAGCTCGGGAGCTCTCCGTCCCCGCGTCCCCCGCGGAGCTTCCGGTGCCGCTGCGCTGCGCTGGGCGGGGCGCCGCGGACGCGAGCGGGAGGGCCGGCGCCGTCATGCAGCGCGTGCGAGGCGCGGGGTCATGGCTCCTGCGCTCCTGGGCTCGGGCCGGGGCCAGGTGAGCGCCGTCCTTCCGAGCCCGCGCCGCTCCCGGCTGCCCGCTAGGCCGGCCCTCCCGCCGAGCTCTCTCTTCGCAGGCTCGCGGCCGCTGCCCCAGCTCAGACCCTCCGCACCGGAGCCCCGAGGTTGGAGGACGCGGCTTCCGAGCAGAGTCCCGAGAAGGAGCCGGCTCCGAGCCGCTTCAGGTGAGGGCGGGGGGTCCAGTCCTCGGGATCTCGCATGCTGTGGCTTCTGCCCGTCGCCCTCCAGGGTCATAGAAAACGTGAATTCCTGATTGCCATTTGCCTCTGGGAGCTTGACCTTTAGCTTCCGCGCTGTAGAAGTGGACATGATGCTTAGCGTGGTCGTTGGTGGAGAGAGAATGAGCTGTGACGTAAAAGTAGCTGTTTGGTTAGCAACAGTCGGCCGAGTGTCCGGTGTATGTAAGCACCAGCGTTCTTTCTTTGTGAGACAGGCTCTATGTCTGACCAGCGACTGTGTCTTCCTCCCACTCAGAATGTCTTGAGAGACTTCACTAACTACTTCTAGTGTTGGCCAAAGGCCCAGCGTTAGTTTTGTCCTAGCCCCAGGAAAGGGCACCCTGCTCCCCACTAGTATTCCGACTTCCTATGCGGGCTGTATACGTTCACATCTTTTTAACAAAACGGTTACTGTAAACCTGCTGAGTACCATGATGAGTACTGGAAACATAAAGGGTGTTCCTCCCCTGAAGTAGTTCACAGACTTCCAAGGAAGACACATACGCAAAGGTTTTCACCATAATCTGACCAGCAGGGTAACAGAGGTAACAACTGGTTGGACGTTTAAGAGAGTAAGGCACTCGTGCGGAAGTCAGGCAAGACTGAAGATAACATGGAATGTGGGAGGGAACTGGATGGCATTCAGCTGGGTAAGACCAAAGGGATCATTGTAGACAGGTGGCAGTCTGTGGGAAGGCAAGCTGTCAGAGAACATGGTGTGTGAGGCCTCTAGAAGGATCGGAATGGTGACCGACTTCCCTATCACCCTGGAGCTTTTACCCTTTACCCACCGCGGGCAGTGAGGAGCTGTGTGGAATTAAATCCAAGACTGTTGTGGCCATTCATTTGGCAATGCCAGGTACTGGGATTGTTAGTTCCATCCCTGGTACAACTTAAGGCCCTGCCCAGCTGTCAAGCAAGCATAGCCATGTCCTGTCCAGACTTGGGGAGGGTTGGTGCCATCTTGTTTATCTTTATTGATTAAGACGGCCTTGCTGTGCAGCCCAGGCTAGCCTCAGACTAATAACCCTCTTGCCTTGCCTTCCTGGGTGCCTGGATTACAAGAGTTTACCCCAGGCTCAGCAATCTTGCTTACGCTTTAGAGTCTCTGGCCACTGCATTGATGTTAAACCATAGGGGACAAAATGGAAGCTGAGAGAAAACTTGGAAGCATTTAGAAAGCAGTAGAAATAGTCTAGGTAAAATGGTGTCTGGACCAGGCTGATAGCTGCTACGTTTTGCTGGTATGATCAGCAGGCTTTGGTTTTCCTGTTTTATTTTGTTTTGAGACAATGTCTTGCTGTGTAACCTAGGCTGGGCTGGACCGTAGCAGTTCTCCTGCCTTAGTCTCCTGAGTGCTTGGGGTTACTGGCGTCTATCAGCACCCAGCTAAGGATCCATTAACTTAGAATGTGAGAAGAGAGGTGTGAAGGCTCAAATTTACGCACTAAACTGAAAATGTGGAATTGCTACGTCTGTGTGGTTGAGTTTGAGGTGCCTTATGCTTGTTTTAAAATGGCCTTGTATTACCCTATATAATAAAGGGTAATAATGTATTACCCTATATAATAAAAAAAATCTGAGACCCCTAGCATCAAACTAGAGATGTAATATTGACAGTTAAGGTTTGGGGAAGGGAGAACCAGCAAAAGAGAGAACCACCAGGACAAGTGGAAAGAAAGCCAGACAAGATCTTCTGTTTAGTGTGAATCCAAGTAGGGAGCTGAGCCGCTGGACACTGCAGACAGGATGGGTTGACAGGCAGACGTGTGCTAGCTCCCTGATCTCACAGTATGGAGTTAGTTGTTGACCCTGACTAGAGCTTTTCTGGTGGAGTGGTAGGAAATAACCTCTAATTGGAGTGGGTTTCAAAGAGAGTGAACAAGTATTGTATTCCTTTAAGGAGGTTTGCTCAAAGGGACTATAGAGAAGCTCTTGGGAACGTGGGGTTTAAAAGGTGGGGGGTTGTGTTTTCATTCTTGTTTAGATTTCATGTTTATGACAGGACACTGTATTTTGCCGCTGGAAGCGGAGGAAGACTGATAATTAAGTGGGAACATTGCTGGAGCAGTGTCCTTGTGAGGCTAATATGCAGCTGGAATATTGTGACAGAGAGTCCTCAAAGGCCACGGGCACAGATGTTTGGTGGTGGAAGCTGGAAGAAAGTCTGATTGATTCTGTTTCTCTGTGGAGGTCGTCAGCTGGCCTGAGGAAACAGGAGGGGGTGGATGTTTAAGGAGACAAAAGTATAGAACAGGCTTCCAGGAGAATGGAAGGATAATTGAACTGAGGAGGGCTGCGGGCCTTGAGAGCCTGCTTGATGCTGGCAGTTCATTAAGATGAAGCAGGGCTCTTGCTAGGGACAGATCTTGTCCCCAAGGAACTTTTAGCAGTGTCTAAAACCTCAAGTGGTCATGAATTAGGGGGTGGAACCTGTGGATTAAAGCCAGGGATGCTCCCAAGCACCCCTGTCCACAGGACAGCCTGCTACAGCAGTGTCTTACCCAGATGTCAGTGGGGAAGCCGGGCTGTAGAGAGCAGGCAGCCGCACAGTGTCTGCACAGACACGGATGGTTTGCAGAGATGGAGTTAGTAAGGGCTGGGGTTTGCCAGGAGAGTGTGATGGAATAAGGAGGATTGAGACTAGGGTTTGGGCCAGGTGAGGCGAGCAGGTACCTGAGGCGCGTGCTGGTGACGATGATGGTTGCTGTGACGCCGGGTGTGCAGCCAAGGTAGGACAGAGGACAGAGGACGATTGAAGGAGACAAGTTTGAATAAAAGTGCAGAACTTTGGGATCTTGCTGAAATCAGTAGTTAGAAACAGTGCCAGGGGACACTGAGCCCCAGCTGTGGTTCTTGCAGTTTATTTGCATTTTTAATAATTTTTGAAATTAAAATACACTCTCATCATTTCCCCCTTCCGTTTCCCCCTTCTAATCTGCCCCTTACCTCCTCTTTTCTCCCTCTCAAATTTATGGTCTCTTTTGTTGTTTTTGTTGGGGAAGGTATATTCCTAACTATGAATACAGCCTGCTCAGTCCGCATGTTACTCGTGTGCATGACTTGAGGGCTGACCACTTGGTGTTGGATTGCCGGTCAGGATGCTCTGTTTCTCCCACTCTCAGCATTCCTTAGTTGCTCACATTTGTATCTTCAAAGATTGTGCACGCCTTGATCCCAGTACAGTACAGGCAGAGGCAGATGGATCCCTGCATTTGCAGACAGCCTGGTCTACATAGTGAGCTCCAGGCCAGCCAGAGCAATGTACTGAGACCCAGTCTCAAAAATAAACAAAACCAAACCATCCACAATCAGCAAATGAACTGCCTCTCCACACATCCCTGGTAGGAAAGTGGGTAGAAAGACAGTTCCAGAAATCTTTGCCTCTCCGTTTTAGGGCCAACCTCAAATGAGCCATTGCTCATTCTACCTTCAACCTGGGAGAATCTTGTTCAGTTTTGTTTTCAGACTGGCTCTTGCTACGTAGCCCAGGGTGACTGGGGACTCTGTCACCATAGCTGGTCCTGAAGTCATGGTGATCCTCCCGGCTGGATTACAGGCACGCACCACCATGCCTAGCTGGACCTGATTTGGATCATGCCCTAGATTAAATGGCTGAGGCTCCTAGTTTCAAAATCTTGCTATTGTGCCAGTTTTACTCAGACTTAGACTTGTATTTCCTGACTCTGGAGTCAACAGAGGGAAAAAAGATCAGTGGAGAAACAACCCATGGAACATGGGTGTCATCTACGGCCCTGGGACCCTTGTTAGTACAAGGCTGGCTGGCCCACTACCTGTCATTGCTAAGATCAGGCCCACCCACGGTAGAGAATGCACTGTGTTGGGCTTTGCTTTCGAAAATATCCCTAGAGAGGCAGATGAGTCCGAGGGTGCTTAGATGGAAAAGTATTTTCTAAAATGGGTTTCGGCATAGTAGAATCACAGCTCGGGAGTGTGGGTACAAATCTGAGTCTGATTTAGGCATAAAAGCAGGCTTGCTCCCGTCTGAAACGTGGAGCGACAGCTCCGTGTGTGTTTAAACTTGGAAAAAGCAATGCTCAGACCGGTGTCCTAGTCCAAGGCTGGGCTTCCCTTGCTAGCCCAGTGCCTGTTGGAACTTGATTTTTCCACCTTCAGATGAAGAATATGATCTCAGGGAAACCCAATAAGCAAACTAGACTAAGGCTAAAAGATCCTGAACCCAGCACAGGGTTGAGGCCAGTGTTCCCAACCCTGAAACACTTAGTGCCCAGAAGGTTAGAACGGAATTGGGGGGGGGGGGCTCCTCCAGAGCCAGAGACTTGTAGTTTTCATTATAGGTTTGTCTGTGCTATTTGATTGGTGGGGAGGTATGAGGCCTTTATCAGTATGGAGGGCGAGGGGAGAGTCTGTAGTATATCTTAAGCTGTGTGTGTTCTGGGTTAGCATTGAATTCCATTTTTCCTCGGTACCCCCACCCTACCCCGTGCTCAGATCACAAGCGAGCATCACATACTCAACTACTTTATTGTATTTTTAAACATGTCTGTCTGTCTTTTGATTTAAAGAACTATCAATCAGGACATTAAACAAAGTGCTCTTCTGATTGCAGCATCTACCCTCCAGTCCCAGGACAGGAGAGCTCTCTGCAGTGGGCAGGGATGAAGTTTGAGGAGGTCCCAGTTGCGCACATTAAAGCAACCTACAACAAGTAAGAAAGGGGCCGGGTCCCTTGAGTCCCCTGTGAGCCCTTCTCGGACTAGGAGTCGGGGGTCGGGCGCTAGTTTCATCTTGTTGGGGGAAACTACCTTCTTTCTTTATAAAGTTTACTTAAGTGTCATGAGAATATAAGAGATTTAGTGCATCGTAGCTTTAAGGTTTTTCTGCCTTCCTCGGGATTCCCATGCAAGTTAGAAGGACAGTATTAGAAGCATGGTCCTGTCGTGAGAGAAGCAGTCAGCAAACACATGACTTACGTGTAAACTAGCCAGAATATGAACTTCCAAACAAGCGCAAGCCCTTCAGCCTTACCTAGGGCCCTGTGCACTGCCCTTCCCCTTGCAGGGCTAAGTGTGATGGTGAATGGAAGCAACAAGACGTGCTGTGCAGCTGTGTACGCGGGTTGGGCTCGCGGCTATGAACGCACAGGGCACCGTGACAGCTTTGCAGGCCACTTGGGAGAAGGATCCGTGCTTGGTCACGGCCCGCCTGCCATGTAGTCAGCATTAGAGGCTGGAGTGCTGCGGCGCCCGGAGCAGCGTCCCCTTCTCTGGAGCTAGTGCAGACAGCTCCTGTGCTTTCTGTCTGTCTGTGGCCTTCTCAGTACACTCTGCATCAGAATGTTTCTGTTCAGTGAAGGCAGCCTTGTAAGAAGCCTGGGAGAGTGCTGACAGCCATAACAAGGCCAGCAAGCAGGGGCTAAGGCTGACCTGGCAGGTCTCCTGTGCCCTCCCCTTCCCATGAGTACCCAGAAAGTTCTGTAGGAAGTGGGGTGATGATAGCCAAAGGGGAGACAGGAAGTGCACCTTAGGAGCTTCTTAAAGTCATTCTTAATTACAGCTTACCCTTTTAGAGCAAATTAGAAAGTTTCACTTATTTAAAATAACTTTGACCACGGACTAGAGAGTCGGTGTCCATTGTAATAATATTGTATACATGGTTTTGTGGGGTTTCTTATGAGTCTTTATCGTCACAAGTAGACACTGAAATGATTACCTCTGAAACGCTAGGTCTTATCTTGTCAGTCCATTGATGAGGGGTGGGAACAGGGTTCACGGGCACTGCAATGGTCAGGAGTTGGTCAGTGTTGGAGCAGAGCGAGGGCGGGTCTCTGGGCGTTTACTCCTTCATACACTTTGTCACGTTTTCCTTACGTGTTGGTGGGGCATAAGCTTGTGGAGCCCAGAGCCCTGTACACGTAGTCCTCTCTGCCTGTGGCACCCCGCACGGCCACCCGTACATGCCGGCCTTCCGTTTCGTGTTGTAGTGTAGAGATCCCAATGCTGTCTTTTTTTTTAACAGTTGCCTAATGTGAAACATCTAGATTTTTATAAAAATGCCAGACAAGGTGTTTTATCACCTCCTACATGAATGCCACCATGCGCCCTTCTGGCGATGCTTTCCTGCCTCTGGAGTGTGTGATTTGCCGGTCTTTAGCCCAGGAGGAGCCAGTGTCCTTGCTTCTTTCTCACCCGGGCTGGGCTCCTCAGGACTTGGGCAAGCTCCCTTCCTCCCTGAGTGGAGGTAGAGCTGGCTTCCTCTTTCTCCCAGCACCCAGATCCAGGTCGTCTCTGCCGCTAACCTGTCCCTGGCCCGCACCTCCTGCGGCACGGAAGGCTTCCGCAATGCCAAGAAGGGCACCGGCATCGCAGCCCAGACAGCAGGCATAGCTGCGGCAGCAGTAAGTTCTTGACCACGTTACTCCGCCCTCCCTGTGGCTGCTGTTGGGGAGTTCTCCTTGAACCGGGTTCAGAGGCAGGGAGGTCTTTGCCAGCTCCTGCTGGGTGCCCTGGAGGGGCCTTTGTAGAAAGGTTCCCAACTTTCTCCCTCAGCTCATTGGAAAAAAAGATTCCATTTGTGTTCAGAAGAGCCAGAGTAGTGAAGGCTTGGGAACCAGAGCTCCTTCTGCTAGACACCAGTGGACAGCATGGGGGTTGTGTTCTCTCTGGGGAGCATGTCTTACAGTGCAAGTCCCGGTGTGAAGCTCCTTTCTAGGAGCAAATTAAGCAACGACATTTCAGACACTTCATCATTATTATTGTGTCTTCAGAAGACCCTGCTATTACCTGCTCTTTCAAGAGAACCCAGATTGGCCTTGGCCAAGAGCTGTGTGTTTCCTGCTATAGCAAATGTGCATACTCTGACAAGAGGAATACTTCTGAAGGAACACCTTGACCTTTAGAACCAGACATAGGAAGACAATTGATTGCTCTGTAGTAATGATCATCCAAACTCAGAATGAGGTGATTCCACATCAGACAGGCCGTGTCAGGGTTTGTGGGACCTCTGCACACAGGGTTTGTGGGACCTCTGCACAGTATTTTCGAGTGAGTTCTGGGTATTTTCCAGGACCCATAATGAATGTGTTTATAAGCTGGACACATACTTAACGCTATAAAGATACTAAATCCCACTTTGTAAGTGGGCATTTAGGCTCAGCCTTGACATCCATGGTAGCACCTCAGCTTGAAAGTCTCCATTTGGAGGAAAATCAGGCAATATCTAGACGTGTCCATTAGGTGGTGATATAGTTCTGTCACCTTAGTACCTTGGTGCTGCGTGTTCATCAGCGTCTGCCGGTGTGCATCATCCTGTGTCTTCTGCTCTCGTCTACTTCTGTTGTTGCATTACCCCATGCTGCTGGAGACAGTCGCCATTCTGTCTCAGGGGCACTGACCACTTGCTTCTCTCCAGAAAGCCACAGGAAAGGGAGTGACTCACATCAGAGTCGTCGTGAAAGGCATGGGACCAGGGCGCTGGGTAAGTAGCCAGGGTTCTCCACAGTGCGTATTCATGCTCTGAAGAGCCAGGTGTGGAGAGGGTAGAAACGTCCCCTTAGTGACCTCCCATAGCGTGGCTTGAAGTTCCTTTCTATTGTCCTACAGTCTGCTAAGCCCCTGAGAGCAAGCCTAGCCCGTGTGGTTTAATTTATCAGCCTCTCGAGTGCCTGCTCTGCGCAGCCCACGGGAACGGGAACGTGGTCTCTGGGAACCATCACAGATACTCAGCACACACTAGTGGGTGCAGTGGAGAAGTGTGGGCCAAGGTGCTGGGGCCCATGGGGGAGGGGACTGGGACCTGTGGGACTATAGCCCCCCACCCCGAGGGGGTGACATCTGAGTTAGCAAGAAGAGGCATTGGGGTGTGTGTGCGTGTGTCCGGCAGAGGAAGATACTGGTGTAAGGCTGCTGGAGCACGGGGCTTAAGCCTGGTCTCCTTTGTAAAGCACAGGTAGAGGCATCAGGGGCTGGAATTATAGACATCAGCCAGCCAGCTTCCCTCCCCCTTGCCCTAACTGGGGATGCTGGGCCATCATTGTAGAGACCACACCATTCATCTGTTTCTGGTCCTCCCAGTCTGCCATCAAAGGACTGACTATGGGGGGTCTGCAAGTAATCTCAATCACAGACAACACCCCTGTCCCGCACAACGGCTGCCGACCCCGGAAGGCTCGGAGGCTGTGACGGAGGAAGTCTGGATTCCAGGTGGATCCTGCGGAAAGCGCACCGTGGTTGCTGCTGGAGCAGGCAGCTCTCAAGCCCTCCTTTCAGGAACATTGCCTCTGCTTGTGCCTCTGGCTGGAGCTGGAGGACCCTCAAGGGTGGCCTCTCCTGGATGTGGGAGTGGGCACTGCATGCACAGCTGGGGCCCTGCTCCAGCCTCCGCTCTGGAAATAAAAGACTATCTTCTGTAACAGCTGTGAGGTTTTCATCCCGTGTTCCAGGCTTGTCTGAAAGACTGAGTGAGCACAGTGTCAAGTGGGCTGCAGCCATGCTCCTTTTCACTCAGCCTTCAGAGCCCCTTAACCAAGATGTGCAGACCTCGGCACAGCCAGCACTGACAAGGTCTGAGCCAAGGGGCCAGGTGCCTCGCAGGAGTGGCCTCATAGGGCCTTTCCCAAAGTCACGGCCTGGGAGGAGGGAGAGGAAGAAGTTCCCCAACAGCTGTCTTTGGTGCACTGGCTGGGCTCCTGTTAGCCCAAAAAGCAGTCAAATTCCAGTAGCGTGGTCCTTGGTGACTGGATCTAGAGGGGCCCATAGTGAAAAGCAAGCACTCCTACAGTGAAACCCTCCATAGCCCACTGCCTTGGAAAGTGTCTCGCTTACTTGGGTGAGGAGGCACGGGAGGTGGAGGTAGGAAGATAAATAGCTCAAAGTCCTCATCAGATGCACAGTGAGTTTGAGGCCAGCCTGAGCTACCTGAGACGGTGCCTCAAAACAAGTGTTTTTGTCGGAGGCCTTGAAAAAGTTCAGGTCCACAGTGCAGAGATGCGTGCCTGGTGCATACCTAGTCTCCAGAGCCAGCCATGTCTGGACCATTTTTTTCCAAAGCTTCACTAGGAAATGAACAGAATTTATTGTGACAAACTGTCAGTACACACAGTTGTTCCCAGTCTCTGAGTAGCCAGCCACATTCTCTTTCCCGAATTATCTCAGTTCTTTGGACTTGGTATCTGCCCCCTGGCAGAAGCTGAGGCTTCCTCCCTGGAGGCTGGCCAACCCCGGCAACTTTTGGTTCCTCGGATACTGGCCTGTCAGGGTTGCCTCTCCTCGCCTGTACACAGGAGGAATGCAGTCCCTCCTCTCGCTCGGCACAGACGCTGTTTTAACTTCTCTCAGCCAAGGCCAACCCCTGACACCAAGATGCAGTCACTCCAAAGGAAGCCTGTTTAATGACAGCGTGTCTGTGGTTTCTAGCAAAATGTCACGCTGGCTTTCCAGAAACCGTATCCCATTTGCATCTGCCCATACCAGTCCCTAACACATGCACTTTAAAAAAAGAAAGAAAACAGAACAAAGCACGCCTTGGCCCTTCCCGACCTTTGCCCTTCCTGGGACGCATGGGCCCCCAGCCCTCTCTGTTCTGTTCCTTGTTTTGCTTTTTTGAGACAGGATCTCACAAGGTCTAGGCTGGCTTTGAACTTGCTGTGGAGCTGCAGATGACACTGAACTCCCAATCGACCTGTCTCAGAAGCAGCCCGAGCGCTGGTTACTGATAACGCTACCATGCCCGCTTTCTTTGTTTTCTCTTTTCTCCTTGCAAAGACAGGTTGCTATGTAAGAATTTGAGTGCTATCACCCCAAAGTGGCAACGTGGTGTTCCAGTTCGCTTTCTGTTGCTGTGATAAACTCCATGGCCAAAAACCAGCTGGGGAGAAAATTATTTATCTTACAGGTTACGGTCTGTCGGTAGGGGAAGGGGTGGGGGAGGCAGGTAGGAGTCTGAAGCAAGAATGCTCCGCTCTGGCCTTCCCCCAGGTAACATGAGTTACTTATGCTCCCAGGCCCACCCACCTGCCCAAGGCTGCTACTTCCCACAGGCCAATTCGATGGAGGACATTTCTCAATTGAGGTTCCCTCTTCCCAGCTGTGTCAAGTTGACAGCTAAGATCAGCCATCACAAGGGGCTCCCAGATTTCCTTTTAGCAAAAGCAAAAACTGTCCACTCGTCCAAACTGAGCTGTGATGGGTTCATCTACAGACACAGAGGCTAGACATAGGGAGCTCAGAGGTCTGCTGTGAGCACGCGCTTCTGGGGATCAGTCTGAGGAGGCTAGACAGGCATGTGGCTAAATTATGAAGATCCCACTGTTTATGGGGCTGATGCCTCTACAGGGATAGAAACGAAGGTTGACAGAAGACACGGCACTGGAGACAGGCCGCGTGGGTTAGCGCATGTCACTTGGAAATTGATTCACAACCAAGGCAGGGGTGAAAGGTCATCAGATTACTATTACAACTTCTTTGTCATGGTGGGTCATGAGATTCAGACTAGTGAGGGAGGCATGGGGGTTAAGGCTTACCAAGGGATCAGAGAAAAAGCATAAGGTGCAAAGACCTTATAGTCATACCAAGGATGAAGAAGCTCAACTGGTACGGTGGGGAAAAGTGCATATGTAGAAGGCTGTGGCCAGGAAAGGACTTGAGTGTCAGGTCTCAGAGACAGCATTTCCAGGAAGTAGAAAGAAATTCATTACATGTTGTCTTAATCACTTCTCTATTGCTGTGACAAACACCGTTACCAGGGCAACCTATAAATGAAACTGGGCTTACAGTTTCAGAGTCAGAGTCCACGGCGGCCTGAACCAAGGCGGGAAGAGCTGCACGCTCACATCTTAATCTGAAAGCAGCAGGCAGGACAGTGGGAGCCTCAAAGCTCACCTCCATCGCACACCTCCTCCAACAAGGCCACGCCTCCTGATCCTCCCCAGACAGTTCCACCAACTGGCGACCGGGCATTCAGACATGAGCTTGTGGGGGCCATGCTCATGAAACTGTCATATACGATGTCTAAAATAGAGTTGAGCTAAGGGTTACTGGGGTTTAAATCAAGCTATCATGCGATGTGAGCCAAGAAGACTATGGCTTCAGATAAGCAGAGAAAGAATTGGAGCAAGAGACACACATAACTGTCTCATCAAGGAGCACCCATCCTTTTCTCAATTCCAGTTTTCATACATTTCTCAGTTCTGAAGACATCCTTGTCCAAAACTCCCCTCAGCTGTCATTTGTTTGAGAGGATCAATCTAGTTCCTGCAAGATGGTTCCTTCATTCCATTCTCGCCTTGAGCTCCTGGATAACTGCCCTCCTCGGGGGCTTGGGAGCTGCCCCTGTGAGGTTTTATTCATCCAAGGTGGCTGGTGAGCCCAAGTGAGGAGTCAATGCTTTTTAGCAAAAGCACCTTCCGTGTGCCTGTTTCTATACTGGGGATGAGACTGCCCAGGAAAGGTACAGAATTTGGAAAGAAGATGGTCTAGTCTACAAACACTGTTGAGGAGCCAGCAAGGGGCAGGGAATAGAGTGTGACCTCTCAGGGGCCACAGGGGCCAGTACATCATGTGTGGTACATTGTGCTGCCTAGAGGTCCACTAGCCGCTGTGTGGGGTGAGCTCCTGCAGCCTGGAGGTCATGCTATACCAAAGGAAGAGAGGGTAGGGACATGGAGAGAGCAGAGAGTGGAGATCCGGGCCAGGTGCTGATCTGTTGAAGGTGCCTGCTGCCATAGGTTCTGAGGGTCCAGCTCTGCCCCCTGACATGGTGGAGAGAGGATAGATGCTTAGAGGTAAGAAGCAGATCTCGGCAAGGTGGCAGAAGACCAGGCCTTCAGGGCAGACAGTCCCGTGAGATCCCAGGGACAGATGTGCCTATTGTAAGTCGGGAACAGCCACTCTGATGGGAGCAACGTGGACATATCAGAAGCAAAATGTCCTTGGAATCAGTACACAGGGACTGTTCCTTGTTCTTTCTAAGATTTCATACTATTGTCCTGAAACAAAAAGAGGGCTCCTTCTCCCCCAGCTCTTACTGAGGCGACGCAAATAGCTAGAGCTTCAGAGGGAGAAGTGGCTGTATCCAGTGATCTATTTTCCATGGGGCCGCTGGCTCCATAATTGCTTGTAGGAACACTCAGAATTTCAGGAGTCAGCTCTATCCACTAGAACTCTGCCAGATGGCAACACTCTGTCTGCTCTGCCAGCACAAAAGCCACTAGCCCCACATGGCCCTTAATGCAGCCAGTGTGGTTACAGAACTAAAATTTTAAGTTTCATTAACCTGAGTTGATTTACATTTAGATAGGTACATGCAACAAATGGGTCCTGCTGTCTTGGGACAGTGTGGCTTTGGGTACCCTTCCTGTGTACCAACTACGCAAAAACATCACTGAGGCCTGCGAGTCAGGGCAAAGAGTGGGACTTACATGTCCATCAGTGGGGAGCTAGTGGAAGAAACTGCAGAACATCCCAGGGGGTGGGGGGTACGTTAGCCAGGAAACAAGCCAAGATGGGAGGCGAAGCTGCAAATGGAGAGGTGGGCAGTGGATGCCGTGTGTGGTATGCTTGCAGATTTTGGTAGGGAGAGAACGTGGTGCATCCATGTCTGCCTGTGTACTGGCTATCTGGCAGTGTCCTGGCGCAATGGACAGAAGGAAGATGTTTTGTGCCTTCCTCACCTTTAGACTCAGATGCCCTGAGCATGCTACTTATTCAGATAATGCCAATAAAATAATCAAAATGTTTTTACCATCCATAATCAATGGATAGATAAATATGCATCCATACAGGAGCTGCAGCTGGGCGGTGTGTAAATTATCTGCTGAAGTGTGTACAGAACATTTTTTTAAATATAATTTGGCACTCTTGGACTGGCTTCAGCTCTAAGGCTTGTTCTGCTAGTGAATCTGATCTCTCCCCTCTGCCAAGCCAGGTTCAAATCAAGCTGTGCTCTTGCTCTCAAATTAGCGTAACAAGTCTCGCGAGAAAAGTCGCCTCCGTGTCATTATGCCCGTCTGGAGGGTAGGCCGAGCAGGTGCCGTTTCCATAGAGTCTGTGGCAGCTTAACCACCTAGGATTTGTGTAATCCCCTCGGACTAAAAGAAATGTCAACTGAGGGGCAGCCGTGTCACCAGGGACCCTGCCGGGGAGGAAACCTGCTGTCTAGACTCAGGTGGAGCCCACGCTCCCCTCCCCCATCAGACACCGGCGGCCCCTCAGGACAGCGTAGGAGAGAGGACTGGTGCTGATCCAAAGAGCCGAACGTCATTTATGGAGACTTCCTTGTGGGAGAGTCCCAGGAGTGCTGCATAGACCAAACTGGAAGTCCTAGAAACCGGAACTAGGTCTCCACCAGGCTCTGGGCCTAGCTCCCCACGGCCCCGTTCCCTCCTGCAGGCTGGGAAGGGAAGAGCTTGGCAGTTAGCGTCCCAGCTGTGCAGTGTGACTCTGAGCAATGGCTGCGAACCTCAGCGACTCCCTACCGATTAGTTGCCAACATGGGGATCCACGAAGATCCCTTTTTCTCTGCATGAACTCAACCGGTCTCATCCAGCATAGCTCTGCCTCTGCTCCTTGATCACCTTAGATGGAGAGACCCTTAGCTCCACTCCGTGGAGCCCTGGCTGGGAACCTTATAGGCTGGGAACTTTGTAGTGAATGCAGATGTTAGCCCATCTGGCCCTGGCCACTGCTGCTGTTAATATTATTCTCAAATATTTACCCTGAAATTGTAATTAGAGTGTTGTGTGGGAGCCACCCGCCCATCTTCCTGCTTCCCTTAACTCACTCAGCGGCAGAATAAGCCAGATTGTTAAAAATTTGAAGCCAAAAACTAAAATGAAATCTTAAAGCCAAATGATAGAAGAATATCCCTCGAAAGACCATGCTACCAGATCTTGCTAGTTCTGTTGTTCTGAGGTCTCCAGAAGGTGCTCATCTGTCCCAGCAGCCTCAGGCATGCATAGAGAGGGGCAGGAAAGACAGCTGGGGAAGTCAGTGGGATGGAGAGACTGGGTAGAGGGCTGGCTCGTAGACACCTGGACCGGCTCGGGTAGACCGTGGGTGGTAAAGGAACAGAGGGTGGAATGTCTATAGGACCCTCTGTGGCCAGGACACAGCAGGAGCCCTTGGCAGTTGCCAGGGCCACAGCGTGGGAGGAAGCTGTTTGAGAAAGACCTGTCTGGAGCCCCGAGGAGGCAGGACGACCTAGGAGCTCTGCTCTCACCCAGGTGGAAAGCAAAGGTGATCCGACAGACGGTGCAGCACCCTTTCCAGAAAGGCCTGGGAGGGGCAAAGAGGGAGAGACACGGAGGCTGCTGCACGGAGTAGCACAAAGGAGCCTGTGGGTCCGCCCCAGTGCTCAGCCTCTGAGAGTTGGGGTGCTCTTTCCACACCAGCACCCTGGGCCCTCAGAGTGCCCCGAGTTCCCCTGAGGCAAAGCTTCGCAGAAGAGGACAGGCAGGGATCCTGAGCACAGTGTCCCTGGCAAAAGCACATTTTTTCCGTCCTGTTGGGACTGGGATAATTGGGGCATTAAGAAAAATGCATTCTCACCTGTTTTCTGTCTGATTGCAACGTACTTTGTAGTCATTTAGAGCCTACAGTCAGAGCTCGTTCTCGCAGACAGAGGCAGAAAACTGGGGCATCACGTGGCTCCCGCGCTCCCAGCATTTGACAAGCAAAAAGGCCCCCTCAACCCACTTTCCTACCACCTGAAGACACAGGCAAACTGCACCCCTTGCCTGCCTGGACCCGCTGTAAGAGAGCCGGAAGTCCCAGGCTCCCAAAGAGGACAGCGTATCCTCCATCGCTGCCTCAGGCAGCTGCGTGTCTTGTCTTCCTTTCTGATCCCGTCAGCACCGCTTTACTAAGAGCCCCTGGCGTTGGCTTACTCCCGATTGTGAGACCAAGTCCCACAGGAGTCCAAAAAGGGAGTGCGGCTCAGTGGCCGAGGGCTCGCCTGGCATGTTCAGTATATCCTCAGTCTCCTCTCGCTCTCTCTCTCATACACACACACATGTATACACACACACATACACACATGGTGTGTATGTATATATGTATGTATATACACACACAGGGGGCCTGCAGGTCTTGCTTTTTCTTTTCTCTCTCTCTTTTTTTTTTTTTGACTAAAGATTTAAAAAAAAAAAAAAAAAAAAAAGAAAGAGTGTTTGCGACCGAGAGGACGAGGCCTGGGCACTTAGCGACCTGCCCCCTTGGTAGAGCACAGCCATCTGAGAATTAATCAGTCTTTGAAGAATGGTCTTTTCCTTCTACGACATATAAAACTGGGCGTGGTGGCACACAGGCTGTGGAGGCAAGAAGATTGCAAGTTCAAGGTCATCCATCCTCTTGGAATAGGTGAGTCCCTGCTTCAAAAAAAAAAAAGAACAGCAACAACAAAGTTGTTCAACTTATGACTACAGTTCTTTCAGGGATCTAAAAAGATTTTTAGATCAAATATTTAACAAAGTTTAAGCCTCACAGTCTGCTCAAAGGCTCTCCTTTCTCCTGGCTGCCTCCTCTGCGTCCTGGCTGAGGAGAAGGAGCGGAGAGGCTGTGGAAGGGCGCTGTATTTGCCAGGTGCTGTGTGAGGACTCTCTTGGCCGGCAGTGGTCCTCACACCTCCCTTACCGACAGGGTGGCTTTGTGGTGGGCCCCATGAGCTCTGTGGCCCCACCCCACCAGTCTGCCCCAACCTCAACCATGCAGAGCTTTCTGTGCTGGCCACAGATCTGTGCCTAGGCCTGGTTGAAGGAGGCCTGTTGGGAGTGCTTTTGGCCACAGGGGCAGCCCCCCCCACCTCCCCCACCTCCGAGAGATGTCTTACCCAGATCATGTGCTTCAGATGGCATAGGCAGTCAGGATCAGGGTAGTAGAAAACAAAACCACTCTGCTATTTCAGGCAACAAGGGGTTTGTAACAGAAAGTTGGGTGTGTACAGCCTCTGGGAGGGGCCAGCTTTGTCCCTACAGATACGACCGGCTCCAACTTGATCCCATTGGGAAGGCACGTATTCTGGAGGGATTATAGAAATGGATGACCTTCAGACCATTTCCTCTCCTTGACCCAGGGGTAGGAGACTGCCAAAGCCCCCAGCCATGACTGCCTCTTATAATTGGCAAAGCTGCCATGGAAAAAGTCTGTCTGTCCAGCCACTGCGGGTAGCAACGGGATGCAGTGAGGTGGTTTCTAACTCATTTCTTCCAGCTGACTCCTAAGACATCATATACAGCCTTGGCTGCTCCCCACTGCGCCACCAAGTGGTAGAAAGGGTGTCTTGGGGCAGCGAAGGGAGCACGGCAAGCAGGTCTCCTGAGTCATAGACCTGTGAACTGGCTCCATGCTGCCAGTAGAGCTTGACAGGAGCGTGACTATGATGGCACTTACACAAAGATGGAGATGTGCCTGCTGCCAGCCTGGAGAGTACAGCCCGTAAGGCAGGGAGAAAGGCACAGAAGTCAGGTTTCCAGCACACACACACACACACACACACGGCAGCTCACAATCGTCTGTAACTCAAGTTCCAGGGAATCTGAAGCCCTTCAGACCTCCGTGGTCACTGCATGAATAGGGTACACGCACATACGTGCAGGACACTAATCCACATAAAAATAAGTAAAGCCTTTAAGAAAGAGAAAGGTAATCAGTTAACCCTACCTACTTGGTGCAACGAAGAATACAGACCTATAATGCTTCTGGAACTTTCTTGGGCCATAGGTCATCAGGATACAATAATTCTTATCTGTATTTCCTGGTAGTGTGGTACATGTCTGTAATCCTAGTACTTGGGAGTCAGAGACAGGAGAATGAGGAGTTCAAGTCATCCTCAACTATGTACGGAGTTTGAGACCAAAATGAGATCCTGTCTCAAAAAAACCCAGCAGAATTGGGAGGAGCGGAGAGAGACCGTTGTCCCCGCACAGACAGAAGGCACACTGCACTGGTGTTCTGCCCTCCTTTCTGGAAGGGAGGGTGGGCAGACACTCCGGGTGATCTGAAAAATCTGTCACTCTCTTAGCTCTTCAGAAGACATTTCCTGGGTAAACATATTGGCCCTTGAAAAGTAGGAGCTTTGAGTGTCTTAAGGATGTCTCTCGTATCCTCTGCTGTCACAGGGACAGAGATTAGAGAGCAGCATGCACCCAGGATGTGGAGTTGCTGGAAAGGCCACCCAGAAGGGCCCAGGTTCATCACTACCCAATAGGTGCTGGGGCTCCTGGGTACACCTAATCCCACAAGCCACCCTGAACTTGCCGCCAGGGCCTTTTCATGCAAATAGCAGCTGGTCCCAGCTAGGTTCCATGGCTGCCCGGCTGCCACCCACACTCCAGAGATTCACAGGTGTCCCTAAGACAGCCCTTATTCTTAGAGCGACTCACCCCAGTCCACCTGCTTAGGGTCAGCGGATCACGCGAGAATCTTTCCCACATAGCCAGCCTGCATGCAGCCAGACCCCAGACGTGCAGACTGCCTCCCTCCATCCAAGCCCTTCACTAATGCCCCCCTCCCCCCGCAGCTACCTGTCAGGTAAGAAGATAGCTGAAAGGCAGACTCTAATGTCGGAGTTAGACTTCTGGCTCCAGTGACTTACTAACCTCTCTCTGCCTCAGCCAGAAGATTAAAAAAAAAACACTCCAAAAGGCACCCGGGAGATGAGCAGATTAACACACACACGCGCGCGCGCACACACATATACACACGCACACACACTCACACGCACACACTCACACACACCGCTATCTTGGCACTTGTCTGTCTTCAGTGCCCAGGAAATGCTTACTCTCCTTAGAAGTCTCCTCTGTGGTCCCCTGGGGACTTGTAACCACAAGCACTTGGAACCCCTTGACCTCCACCAGGGCTTCTGTTCCATTGTTTAGCAGCAGCTTTAAGAAGCCTCTGCAGAAGGTGTTCTGAAACAAGAGAGCCTTATGGACCTACCGGAAAGGCTGTAAGAGGGAGGCCACACTGGCAGCGTCCCCAGTCCCCGCCGACTCTGTTCTTTCCGCTGCTTCCCCGGGCTGTACACTGAGAATCATCGGCCTGACCTCGTTACTGCAGCCCTAGGGTCTCGACACTTTTGAATGCTGCTTCCAGATATGAGCTGAAAAATCACTACCTTGATACTAAAATATAGTCTTCATATCTGGGGCCCACTGCCATAGCCAGGGGCTCCTCCTGCCAGCCCGAAACCCCGTATAGCTGGTTTCAGGAGTCTGGCATGGCAGGGCCCATTGACAGAGCCTCCACCACCACGGCCCTGTTAGGCACAAACCAGAAAGTGGTTCAGTTGCCAGGAAGTAAACCGACAAGTGACACTGTCGTTTTGAAGTTCTAAGGAGAGCTGTGGGGGTGAGACCACTAAGGTCATGCATGGATGGAGGCCTTGAACTTGGGCAGTTGGGAGCTTCTGAATGAGGTGGCCTTGGCCCCCTTCTCCAGTTCGGCCTCACTGTTGGAGCTCGGAGCTCGGGGCACGATCGCCTTCTGCTCCGCGACAGAACCCAGCCGCTCTTCTGCATGTGCCAGAACCGGGAGCGGAGGCACAGGCTGCCAGGGTCTTCTTGTGCACCTCTGGCCAAGCCAGGCTTCCTGTGGTTCTGGGGCTCACACAATATAAGGCACACACACCTACAAGGCGCCTACAGGCTAGGGCAGGCCGGTCGCAGGCAGGGATGGAGAGGTGGTGGCTTCCCATTCTCACTTCATCAGCAGGAAGCAGCTGGAAGGGAAGGCGGAACCTGAGTTGCCATCCCTCACATACTCCCCAGATGTGGAAAAATCCCAGTCTTTTCTCCATGGGCGGAGTGACTCGAGTGTGCCTGGTTAACCCTTCACGTACCCCTTGCTCCCACACTGAACGGACAAGGGCTGTGCTCCTCCTAGAGGGCAATGCAAAGGCTGGGGCGTGGCAACTGTCTTCGATTACGAATTGTTACTGTGTTTGATGTGTGGGTGGTATGGGGGATGTACCACCACATTCGTCTTCTTTTACCTTGACGTGGGTTATGGGAATTGAGCAGGGTGTGAGGCAAGTGTCTTACCCACTGAGCCATCCTGTCGGTCCCTCAAGATGGTGGTAGGATTTAGGAATTAGTAAAGGCTAATAAACATATATCACTATTTTCCTCTCAAACCGAACACTGCCCTGGTGAGCTTGGTCACTGGGCTGGAGGCCGGCGCGTGCTTTGCCTCTGACTCCTCAGTGACCTTCGGTCTATAGGGTTCTGTCCCTCCAGATTCATGCCACCTGGTGTCGCATGCGCCTGGCCAGCCTTGTATCTGGCACCTTCCCTTCCCCTCCCTGCGGGGAGCTAAGTCATCCCTCACTCTGACCTCCCCTCTCTCCAGACACAATGACAGCCCATCCACACACAAGCCCATCCCAACCCAGCCATGTCTGGTAAGGGTCGGAGGGGCAATGCCCTGGAACACACGTGAGGGTCCAGGCCTGAGGCCCCCATCAGAGAGATGGTGACCACTCGAGTCCCCTGGTGACATCTGTCACCACCTGATGCTGACCTGATGAGCCTCCACTGACATCAAAGGCTAACATCACAGGCTGACACCTGTGCTGAGGATCAGTCAAGGGAGGGCGGAGCTGGGGACAAAGTACACCTGGACCCAGAAGGCGGTTCTGCTCCTCTCTGTGGTGAGTCCGGATGCCTAGAGGCGGGAAGGCATCAGGGGACCCCATGCCCTGGTTACTGTTTTCCTAAATGCCGGACCAGCCTATCCCCCACCTCCTCTTCCTGGCTGTCACCCCTTCAACAAGTCCATCTGCAGCTAGTGTCACCTTTTCTTTTCTTTCTATAGTTACTCTTTCACTGTCCCCCAAAGACCCGACTTAATGCATAGTAATCGTGGGCATTACCAGGCTCCTTGAGATCTCCAATCATTAGGCTTCCCGGATTGAACTGCTCAGGGCTCTGGAAGCACACAGCCTCAGCAAGCCCCCAAGGCCCATCACATTTGGGCGCCCCCCACACCACCCTCCTGTCTACTCCCGCGGGCGCATTCAGCTTGAGGCAGCGAAGGCTTGGCTGCTGTCCCAGGGGACGCTGGCTCTCCACCTCTGTGCCCCATCCTTCTTGTCCCATCCCCCAACTCTCCTCCTCTGTCAGCAGCTGAATTTTCCAGATCTTGCAGAATCCTCACCTCAGGTAATATCATTCCAGAATTTTCTATGCCATCTCCCTCAGTTCAGGTCATATATGGGAGGTCTCTGCGCTTCCTGGAGGAAGCCCCTCCCCCGAATGCAGTTCATGTTCACTGCCTGTCTGTCCTATCCCCCATTCTGACCCATGAACGTACAGAGTGCAGGGACCACACCTCGCTGGACTTGTTACCCCGTTCTGACTCAAGTCAGATACTCAAAGACAACTCAGGAAATACCGACAAGTCGGGGAGAGAGCCCGAGGCCAGCCCGGTCACATCCTTACACAGGAGAGCACAAGGCCCCAACGGCTGGCATGCTGTGCTGGAGGCCCCCGATGGTGACGTGAAAAGGCAGGACATTAAGTTGGAAAGAGACCAAGTACGGCAAATGCAGCATAGCACCGGCCAGCGTCTCAGCTCAAAGCTTCCAGCGCCGGAAGGAGCCAGCTGCAGCCTGGCCTTGAAGTGCATCTCTCAGGCACCGAGGAAAGGCAAGACCAGCCTCAGAGTAATGGCTGCTGCCTCCCTACTCCCTCTTTCCAAGACCCTGGGCAGCTAGCTGGCCACCAAATATGAGGCATTCCAGGGCCTAGGACAGCCATTACCTCCCGAAAGCTGGCCTCCCCCACTGGAGGCTGTGATGTTCTCTTTGCTCCAAGACCCTCATTTTAGCTGCACTTCAGAAACCCGGTGGCCTTCAATTTTTTACCATGTACTTATCGTGTGTGTGAATGCATGTTTGTATATACATATGCATGTATCTATGTATATGTGCATATGTTCTCATGCTGTGGCACATGTATGGAGACCAGAGGACAACTTGTAACCGGTTCTCTCCTCACCACGTGCGTTCTGCAGATCAGGTTGAAGTTACCAAGCTCGACGGCCAGTTCCCTTACCATCTGAAGCACCTTGCTATCGCCCAGTGGACTTTTCTACGGCTGTGGCTGGCTTACAGCTGTGATGTTCTTTCTGTCGCCTTCAATCACGAACTTGGAAGGAGATGGGGAGTGAAGCGCCTGACCCACTGGGGGTAGATCATTCAAGAGTCAAGGGGTTTAGCGTCACAGCTGGCAGAAATGACAGGTTCGGCTCACTCACACCTCTGGAAAATTAGCCCAAGAGCCAGGGCTCCCTACCCCCCACCAGACGTGTCAGCAGGTGGACGGCCACGGACAGAAAGTGCCTGAGAGCAATCTGTACGGGCTGCATGTTGCTAGGGAGCAACTGGCAACAGCTGGCTGAGAAATAAGCCCTGTCGTGGGCAAAGCATGTTCCCAGCTGTAATTAAATGCTGCTACAGCCTCTCTTTCTTCAGGGAGCCATAGAAATGTGCTGAATTAATGCAGACGGGAGTAGCCGGGTTCATGGACAGGCTAAGCCTCCTTCTGCCTTTGTACAAAGGCTCCAGGGGCTAGAATGAAGTTGCTACCCCCACCCCCCACCCCAGGGAGCTGGTAAAGAACAATCCTGGCCTTACAATATTTGGTTGAGCTCACTCAGAGTGTCTCCCTGATACCTACGCTGCCAACACAAGTGAATTCACAGGCTAACTACTTCTTAGCAATCCATATCTTGATATATATCTAAAATAATGGAAAGCAGATTTCCAAGAGATGTTTGTACTCCCACAATCATAGCAGGTAGCACTGTGATTAAGCCAAGAGGTCACAACTCAAGCGTTCATCATGAGTGAACAGGTAAATAAATGCATGCTAGGCAATGCTGTCCAACCTTAAAAGGGAGGAGAATTCTACGACACGCTGCAACAGGGATGAACCTTGTACGCACAGTGCTAACGTAAGCCAGGACAAACGCTGTAGGAGTCTACTCATCCGAGATTCAGGAGTAGGCAGATTCACAGACAGAAGCAGGGTGGTGCTCTCCAGGGTCCTGGGGAGAGGAACGTGGGCAGCTGCTATTTAATGGAAACACGGTCTCAGTTTTACAAGACAACGTTTATAGGGCTGGGTTCCGTGGGAGAACACAGGTTAGCAACCCCTAGCACTCAAAGAAGTTCTAGAGACTTACTGTAAAGGACACATGCAATGATGTGACAGGGCTTGGAGATGTGGCTCAGTTGGTTGAGGTTCTTGTTTAGCCTAAGGGAAGCCATGGGTTCCATTTCCAACACCAAATGAAACAGGAGTGCTAGTGCACACTTACTCCCAGCCAGGCGCGGACCGCTCACGGCCATGTCAGATCTCCTCGTCTTATGGGCGTTGTATAATTTAGTCTTCTACAGAACACCCTTAATAGCTTCCAGTTTTTTATAATGAAAAACAATTCTATTGCATGCAATGAACATACATATTGTTCACGAATGCAAACATTTTGCCATGATACATGTCAGAGTTAGAATTTAGCTGGTTAGAATGTATATGTATGTATTAAAAGTGTTGCTTTGTCTTAGAGGAAATCCCAATCGATCTATTCCCCACCATCCCTGAGCAAGAGCAGCTCTTGCCAACACAGGGTCAGTAAATACTTTTAACCTCTGCCAATCTACTAGGTAGAAATAAACACGATGAGTGTTTTTAATCTAGCTGCTGTGTGCTAATTTCCCCCCTCCCCAGGAACAGCCTGCTGCACAAGGCTTTTGCTTATTTTTCTTTTATATTGTTCGTCATTTTCAATTATAAGTTTATAGAGTGTTGTTACTAAAGAAGCTAGTCCTTTGGCTTTTTTCTGCTATGTTCCAACACACACGTATTTTCATTTGCAGGGATCTGGTTTCATAAGTCCCTCCTAACTGTAAAATCACACAGGGCATCCTGGCTAGTCAGGTCTAGTCTGCGGCCCTGGCTCCCTCTGACCGTACACCTGTTTGCCACTCATACTGGTCTCGTCTTGAATCTCGGGAAAGTTCTTAGTGTTGTTCCAGCTCTGCCCATCCTCCCGCCAGGAGAATTGGCATTCCCTTTTTCCCTGCCTCTCTTTTCCCTTCTTTTTCAGTGTGGGTCTGACTCCAGAGCTTACGTTGCTCTCAAATGTGTGCTCTCCAGCCTCCCAGCCTCAGTTTCCCGAATAGCCAGTGTGAGCACGAGGCAGTGAAACCACCAAACCAGACCACTCTGTGGGTGTGAAGGAAGGTTCGTTCTGGTGAATTCAAAACTCCTACGGGCACCTCTTGGGGGCAAAGAGAATAGGGAAAAATTGGTGGAAGCGTCTTGCCAGTTAAATGGGATGCTGTTGCTGCTGTGGCAGGCGGGAGAGACAGCTGGAGCAGACTGGGCATGACCCAGCCTGGGGCTTTGATCTCTTGAAGGCTTGTAGAGGGCTAGCTGCCTCTTCCAAAAGTTGGGGACTGTAGGCGGCAGAGAAGAAGTAATGGCTTTCCTAGCAAGGGGAAACCGCCTCACAAAGTGTCTGAGGAATGCTGATTTTGAGCAGCAGTCCTGTTTACCAGAGTCCAGCCTGAGCTGAGCCCAGCCTGTAACCCAGGACACTGCCTGCGGCGCTGCCATTTGGGGGCTGGGGTGACGGGCAAGCTCCACCATCCAGAAACTACATCTTCCTAACGCGTTTCTCAACCTTCTAAAACTCATATGGCCCCACCTCCACCGCCACATTGGATAACCAGAACACATCGACTCTGAAGGGATGTCTTCCAAGTACTAATCATGTCCCCTCTATGACCTCATCGAGAACATTTTTTCTCAAACTCTTAAGTTTCTAACATGAAGATTTATGCATTTTTCATTCATCCCCCAAATGACACTGACTGGGTTTTTCTGTCCTAGCTGCCCTCAACAGCCTCCCACGGCCGCCACTTCAGTCTCACCTGTAGTCTACCCTAATTTGAAAATCACTTCTCGGATACACGTTATCCAAAAAATATATATATTTTTTCAATCCAAAATGACATCAGAAAAGCAAACCCTGACCTCAGGGGATTGGAACGACACACTCCTCTCGAGAACAGATCCCAAACCTCAGAAGCTGCAACAAAATCTCCCAGAGCCCAGGACCCTGAGTTTGAAATCACCACCTGGCACACCCTGCCTTTTGACAGTGACGTGACATCACGCCCACACCGTTCACACCGGGCAACAGAGATACAAGAAAATCTCAGGTTTTAAGTTTGCAGTTGTGTGTTGGGTGGCGTTCGGGGCACGCTGCAGAACATCCAGTCTCACCAGCGTTCCACATTCAACTCACACTCATTTCATGTTTCTCTCGATCGGATCACCTGCCCGGGAGTTAATCGGCTCCGGTTCAGAGTCAGCAGGGTGCTTCTGACAAGTCTATTCCCACCTTAACGACTAGCTGGGCTTTGCGTTTGTTAGTTGTGCCAGGCTCTGGCCCTATTAAAGCTTCTTCCATTTGTTTCAAGGGGTGAAACAATCTCCCCTGAGATCATGTGACTTCTTGAAACGACAGGTGATATTTCTGGGCCAATTCATCACGTCGGTAAAATGTCATTTCTTGGTGGCACCTTTCTCAGTTCTAAGCAGCATCCACTGCTCTGCGAAGGGCTGTGGCCTGGCGATGGCCCACAGCTTCACTAGCTGCAGCCCTTGTGCCTCCGCTCTGCATCGGTGCCCATTACAACAGCTTTGCGTTAGGAGACTGGTCACAGCGTGATCTCTGTGGGATACCTGTGTCGTCTGACAGCGGGGACAAACGCAGCCAGTTTGCATGTGCACAGGTGATGGCAGCAGTTACGCCCCAACAGCTGAATGTCTGACAAGGAACCAGCCACAAGACAAACTCCAATTTTTCTGAATGCATACACACACACACACACACACACACACACAGATACACACACAGACACACAGACACACACAGACACACACACAGACACAGACACACACAGACACACACACATACACATACACAGACACACACACACATACACAGACACACACACAGACACAGACACACACAGACACACACACATACACACACACACACATACACACACACACAGACACACACACACACATACACACACACACACATACACACACACACACACGCACAGACACACACACACACAGACACACACACACACAGACACACACACACACAGACACACACACACACATAGACACACACAGACACACAGAGACACACACACACACAGACACACACACACATAGACACAGACACACACACACAGAGACACACACAGACACACACATACACAGAGACACACACACACACACACACACACACACGCTGATGGGATGGATTCCATTCCTTTCTATGTCAGCCTAATGTGGCTTCTTACTCTTGACAATGATAATCAACAGCACAACAGAATCAAACCCTCAGGAGACCAAACTCCCTTTAATCAATGAGCTTCGCTGCTGGGAAGAGCACGGAGAAGCTTTGGTCATCCCAGTCATGGGTAGGCTAGGGACAGAGTTTATGAGAAACTGAGACTTGGCTAAGTTTTGATGACCAAGACCAGGGTTACCCAGCTAGTAGGTGATAGAGCCAGGCCTGGTGCTAGGCCTCTGTGCCGGCCAGAGCTGTTCCCACAATTGGACAAGGGCACTATGGATGAAGAATCTCGACCTACTCTGTACCCCTCCGGTCCTAGAATGCATCTCTCAGCTTCCTACAGGCATGATCAAATGTCATCTGATGCAGAAAACCTTTAGAATGTTTTCTTTGAAACAACAGCAATCAAGGAGATACAGACAGCGAATTAATGTCGTAAACAAAATTGCCCCTTGGAACATCCGAGTCACTTAATACGCTCAATCGATTTCAAAGCACGCATTTCAGGGGACTGTTGTGCTGATTAGCAATAATTATAATCTACTCATTAGGAAACACCCCACGGGCTGCTACGGCAGAACACTGCAGTGCTGAGTTTAAGTCACTCTGTGTACTCGAAAATAATGAAGCTGCTGTCCTTTTAAAAATTATCTAATTTAGGCTTTTCCCTCACTTACGCTTCCCTGCAAGGGCTACAGATGAAACAGGCAGTGCTAAATTAAATGGCAGAATTCTCTAGGGTCCAGAGCAGCTTCGCTCTGAGCCCTGCAAGCTAGTTCTGCCCGGAGGGAGGCGCAGGGAAGATCTAGATCTGAAAGACGTTCCCTTAAGTCCCCTCCCCTTTCCGTAAACATCTGAATTTCGAAGAACTTGTTTCTCCAAATAGTCTTGAGATTCTGTGGACATTTTTGAGTGGAGACACTAGAACTTACAGAAAGCCGCCTTAAATCATCAGTAGTAAACCGACATAAACAATACACACCGACCGGGAGCCCGGTATCGGAGTGCTCACCGAGCCGAGTTCTCGACCTCCAGTTCTATTAAATCCTTTTAGTTACCAGAAACACAGAGAAGCCAAAAACAAAACGGGTGCACGGAAGTCCCGGGAACACCAGAAACTGTCACGGAGCCCCGAGAACTGGAACCCTGGCAGCTGGCTTCATGGAAACCAGAACCAGATCCATTAAGTTCCACCATCACAATTCCATGAATCTAAGATAGGCATTCGGCACGCTTGAGTCATAAACTACTCCGAAGATCAAGGCAAGAAGGTCCAGGAGATCCAGGCCTGCCTGAGAAACAGAGCAAGACCTTGCCTTGTCTTTTAAAAAAAGGAAGAAGCCAGGTAGGAAAAAAGGGAAGAAAGCGGCTGCAGTGGTGCTGCACGCTTTCAATCCCAGCACTCGGGAGGCAGAGGCAAGGGGCATTTCTGTGAGTTCGAAGCCAGCCTGGTCTACAGTGTGAGTTTCAGGACAACCAGAGTTACAACAGGGAAACCCTGTCTTGAAAATACAAGCAAACAAACAAACAAACAAAAAAAAAAGGGGTGGGGGGGCTGAGGGGGAGAGAAGAAAGGGAAGGACAAAAGAAAGAAGGCATGGAGGATGAGCCTTTCCACAAGGACTTTCCTCTTTGCATGTATTAATTTGCTCTCAACTGCAAGAAACAAACACACAATCCAAAGAGCTTTAAGCAATAAGGACATTGTCTCACAGAACTGGAAATGCAGGTGCAGGATGGCTTTAAGGGCCAGCTACCCACGTCATCAATGAACAGGGCTCATTTCTGCTCTTCGTTTTCCACCGGGTCAACTTTATGCTAAGGCTGTCTTTTGAATTTGGACGTAGAGCCTTGGATTGTGGGAGAGCAGGCTTGCACATTCCCTCACCGTCACTACCAACAGAGAAGTATTACTCAGAAGCCTAAACCTCAGCATGCCATGGACCTGAGCTAAGAGCACGCCGTCCCTAAAGCAATCCCCTAGGCTAACAGGGTTTTAGCCTCGGCTC
Source organism: Cricetomys ansorgei (assembly GCA_026225945.1). Classification (NCBI taxonomy): domain Eukaryota; kingdom Metazoa; phylum Chordata; class Mammalia; order Rodentia; family Nesomyidae; genus Cricetomys; species Cricetomys ansorgei. The sequence continues at coordinate 3,020,338 of JAMJFZ010003035.1, forward strand.
CTATTCTAGTCAGCAGCAATAAAGGACTGCCACAATCGGTATAGATTGCTCACGGCAACCCCCTAGAATGAAGCAGGTAGCAGAACAGAGAGGCATGTCCTATTATTTGAGATCCAGTCAACGGGTTTAAGACTTTGAAGCCTTGTGGGAAATCATTTTGTTTGTTTGGGTTTTTTTTTGAAACGGGGTCTCATTTAACCCAAGCTGGCCACAAACTCACTATGAGCTGAGGTTGGCCTTGAACTTGATCTCCTGCCTCAGCCTCCCGAGAGCTGGACTGAGGCATGTGCCACACACCTGCTTCCTTAGGGGAAATCTTGAAGGAAAAACAGGTTGCAAGTAGGGACAAGAATCCACGGCATTAGGGGTATACTAGTTTTGAAATGCCTACTAGTTACCTACATGAAGACTCCACGTAAGTTACAGGCTATACAAATTAGGGACTGGAGGGAGGGGACTGGAGTTATAACTTTGAAGGCCATGGGTCTATAACTAAAATTAAAAACCACGGGAAAAAAAAGAGAAAAGAAAGGAAATTAAGAGTAAGAATCCAAGCTTCAGCACTACAGCCTTCCAACATCTGAAGATAGAGCTTAGAGAAGCCCAGAGGCGGGGGCGGGGGGAGCGCAACAAAAAGCATTAGGAAGACAGAAGTGGAAACACGCTGTTCCGGAAGGGAGAGGCTTCTCTACTGATGCACCGAACGCCCGCCCTGCAGAGTAATCTACAGAAGGCCGTGCAGTGACTCGGGAGAAGGATTTACCAAGATGTGAAAAGCCTGCAAGAAAGCGGCGGGCAAGCTCCCAGAGTGGGGGCTGTGCCATGGGTGGGGGGGGGTTCTTTTATAGCCGTTACCCCGTCTTATCACACCACAGGGGGGAGGGGTGGTTTTAATTATTAACTTGGAACACATCTAGAATCGCCTGAGAAGAGTCTCAGAGAAGGACTGTCTAGATCAGGCTGGCCCGTGTGAAAGGGATTCTAGTAATCTAGTTAACTGACGCAGGAGGGTCTGCCCACTGTGGGGCCCTGCACTGTTTGAGAAGAGAAAGTTCCACAGTAGGCATGCATGCATTTGTCCTCTCTGCTCTCTACTGTGGACCAGTGTCTGTGACACTCTTTCAAGATTGCCCCAACCCAATGCAGGGCGATGCCACGGGGGATAGAAGAGAAACCAGATGCAAGTCTTTTTGGTCCCGGAATAGGTATGTGTGGCAGAACAGCTGACTAAACATCTGCCTGGCCTGAGGTGGGACTGTTACAGTACAAACGTCCCTTGAAGGCCTTGTATGAGTGAATACTCAGTCCCCAGACTAGTCTCCAGTTGTGGAGGCCGTGGAACCTTTCGCATCTGAGGCTTAACTGACAGACGCAGGGCCAGGAAGCTGGGCTACAGCTGGCCATTTCCTGCCTAGCGTGTCTCTTCCTGAGTTGGCAGCCAAGATGAGAGCAAATTAAGAATCTCCTTTAGCCCCTGCACACCACCATCCCTTCTCCACGCCTGTGAACTAAGTAAACGACCCCTTCTAGCCCGAGGTTCTCCAGCTTCTTCAGTCACAGTGACAAGTAATACAGGGTGTGATGGCTAACACTGTCAAATTGACAGGAACTAGCACAATCCGGGAGACAAAGCTCTGGGCATGTCAGCGACAACACTCCTAGACGGGGTTAGTGGGCACGGGAAGGCGCATCCTAAAGACCACTGGCAACACTCAGCGATGCAATCCCAGTACCTCCTCCTGGCTCCTCCTCCCTCCGCCGTCTCAGGGAGGATCCACAGGTTTTCTCTGTTGAATTAACAGCCACGCCTTTCTAGCTCTCCTCATCCCCACTACACTACCTACCTGGCTCACAGTAGCTACCCAAATCTTGTACTGAAGGCAGAGAATGCGTTTAGCAATTCGGTGCTAAAGATGCTGACATTAATGGCACGGGCTTTGGTGGGGCTCGGCATCTCCTATCACATTTCTTATGCTTCCCAGAAGTCTGGCTAGCAGGAGGGATACAGCAGGGCCCAGCTGCTTTATCCATGGCTCCTTTTACAGTTTGCTTTGGTACAAAACATTTCAAAGGTACCTTCTGAGACAGATGTTTCTAAACAAGCACACTACATTACTACTGGGGCAAACATTATGCAAATGAGATATAAACAGGCTGACAAGGCCTCTGGAGGAGACTGGTTTCACAATGTGACAGAGGGGTGCAGTCTGGGGCCAGCAGGGGTCTATGGGAGAGCTATGAGAGCTCAGCCACCCATGGACAACCAGCTTGGTCTGTTTAGGGACACCTGGAGCTTTCCAACCCCTGCTACTCAAAGGACAATACGTGCTATACAGCGTTTGTTTCTGCCAAAGCTCACAGGGCTGCACGGTCTCCCACCAGCACGACACGGCAGCAGATGTGGAGCATGCGTCCACATGAGGATGTGTGATTACCCCGCTTCTCCAGCACTGACAAGTACCAGCAGAAAGCCCTAGGGAAGGAAACAACGCTGGCAAATGACTGCCTTTCTCAGGGGCACTAGTCACTCAGCACAGCCAGGAGCAACTGCTGCATCCAGCCATCTTTCTCTCGTGGTCCCTCTCCCAACCCAAGGATCCGAAAATACTGGTGTAAGGGAGACATCAGGCAAGAGACAGTGTCATAAGAAAATACCAAGGCTTTATTTTCTCTTATAAAGACAGCCCTGCTTGTGTGGAAATGGGGAGGAGTACATAATTCTTAGGAGTAAACATGATCTACCTGCTGCAGGCTTCAGACCGTAATGCCAAAGAGTGACACCATGAGGAAAGGCATAATGCTTCTAACTTCACAGCCAGAAAATGCCAAGTGACAGTAAAATGGACTTAATGCTGGGAGTTCCCACAGGGAAAAGCAAGGAAACTTACAACTCATCAGCTGGGTAACCGGAAAAGGAAGCCCCACAGGCTGTGCCACTCCCACTCTTCGGCTCTGCTGTAGGTGAGGTAACCGGGTTTGGAGGCCCAGAAGCTGGCGGCCAGCAGCTTCTGCTCTGGAGCCCACCGCGTGGAGCAGGGCAAGGGCCTCGCTGGCGGTGTGCTAGGTGCAGCAGTGCCGCATGTGGAAGTTGACCACGTACTCCGCGTTAGTCCTCTGCACAGAAATCGCAAACGGCTCAAAAGGGTGAAAGGTGAAGGCGACCAGGCGTCGCACTGTGTGGTTGATGGGGCGGCCCAGTAAGCCCGCCTGGATCTCAAACTTCAGCAAGCCAGAGTCCCGGGCATAGAACCTACACAGAAAAGGACACAGTATTGCTATCGCAGCCGTCCAGAAATCTGTACAGTGGGGGATGCAGACACTCAGTAGTTCATCTGATAAATGAAACTGCCTCTAGTAGCAACCGCAGGTTAGCGGGACCACGAAACCGCTTCATCTGATCTATTCCGCTTAGAGGCACAGTGACCGGACAGTTACCTCTTGTCCTCCACATTCCAGAAGCTCCTGCCTAAAGGCTGAAGCGGGTGTTAGGAATGAAGTGCAAACCACAAATCTAAGCTTCCTGTGTGACTTTAAATCTTTGGATAGCCACATTTTAAAAAAGTAAAACGAAAAGGTGAAATTAATTTTGTAACATATTTAAATCCAATATATCCAAAATATTACTGTTATAACCAAGTCACTATAAAATATATATCGTGAGATACCACACATTTTTTTTCTTTCACTAAATCTTTGGAATCTGACACATACCTGACACTTGCACACACCTCCCCGGGTCTCGTCTCTAAGTGCTCCGTAAGTGCTATCAGCTAGCACAGTGCCATTCTGGGCTGATCTTTAGGATTTTCAGTTTTAAGAACAAATTCTTGCACTAGGTATAGTGGCACATGCCTGTAATCCCAGCACTCCGGAGGCAGAGGCAAGAGGATCAGGAGTTCAAGGCCAGCCTTGGCTATATAACAAGTTTGAGGCTTGCTTAGGCACATGAAAGAGCCTCAATGAAGATAATAAGAAATAAGATAAAACCAATTCTCTCTGAAGGCTGTTGTTTTTCACACACACAATGAAACCACTCACTAGGGACGCAGCTCGGCAGCAGGACCCTCACCTACAAACACGATGGGCTCGGGTTAGGACTGCCACCTAATGCAAGGGGACAGAGATGTCTCTAATGTGCTGTGGTTTGGTAAACTAGAGATGACAGACAGGTCGGGGAGAATTCTGGAAAATGGATAGTTCTGAACTGAAAAGCTGTGATTTCCCTCTCTGGGAATAGCCACAGAAACAAATCTAGAGGTACGTGTACTTTGTACTCTTACTATTTTGCAGAGCTGAGGCTCAGATCCGGGGCCTTGCACACACTAAGGAAAAGTGCCACCCCTAAATTCAAAGGCATTCAGACTTTTTGATAAAACAAGAATTCATACCCTCAGAGTTAGTTTAAATGACTGCCACGGCGCTATCAGAGTTGCTCTAACATAAAGATGCACTGGAGTGGGGCAGAAGGCTGGCTGGATTCGGTCAGCATGAGGACTGTGTGACACATGGGAAAGTGACCCTAACCATAAGGCGGGGGAAAGTACGATGCCTGAGACTAAAGCTACAGATGAGGGCACGTGCCAACACACATACTGACAAAGGCCAGACTGGAACAGCGGGGAAGAGGTCTGAGGGCGCTGCCTCTTTAGATGCCTTCAACGCCCTTCCGGCTCTCACTTTAAGTAAGAACACAGAGGAATCACAAGAACAGCTGTTCAGTCACAGCAATGGTGTTGCAGGTGTGTAACTTAGGCTCAGTTCTTCAAACCGGAAAAGCAGGGAGACCAGCAAGGACAGAGGTGTGTCTGTCTGACTGTAGCAAATGGGGTCTATTATGTGCTTTTATGAGTAAGCAGCACATTAACCTCCCACACAGTCCCAACACACACAGGGTTGGCAATTTAAAGTGAGTTGTTTGTGCTTCTAAATCTAGCTACCAATTTATAGGGAGGCAGGGGAATGAGAAATACAGTAAACACTACTCCCAGCATGCAACGAACAAAGCCCAGGCTGAGGAAGACTACAGGATGAACAAGTTGGTGGTGAACAACGATTCCATTGCAAGAAAAACAGAGGGAAGCCAACCTACAGACTAAGGTTTAAGAGTAGCAGCCACACACGCATGACCTTGTTCAGAATGTCAGTCAAAACAACACTCACTGTGCAAACTCAAAAATAATATTCACAGACAGTACAGGGAAAATTGATTAGATGCTTGGTGACGTTAACAGATGTTCCAAGACAGGGTCTCAAGTATCCCAGGCCGGCCTCGAGCCTGCTCTGTAGCTGAAGATGATCTTGAACTCTTGCTCTTCCTGCCTCTGCCTCCCAAGTGCTGGGATTACAGGCGTGCACCTCCACATCAGATTGGATTATGCAGTAATCCATTATGCAGTACTGGGGATCAAACCTAGGGCTCTGTGCATGCCGGTAGACATTCCACCTACTGAGCTACAGTCCCAGCCCCATTAATACACTTTTGTTAATTCTGCTTAGATGGGAGGATAGCAAGGCTTCTGTCGCTTGTTAGAGCTTGTTGTCTTTTAGAAATCCACACTGAAGTGCTTATGGGTAAAATTCCTGGGTAACTGGGTTTTACTGAAAATAATCCAGAGCAGCAGGGAGGTGAGGAGAGAGGAGACAGGCTGGCGGTGAGCCGATGACCTCTGGAGGGACAGCGAGGGTCATCACAGGTAGAAAACATGACATGATAAAAAAAAAATTTTTTTTTAACTGAGCTTTGGGATTTGACTGCAATTTCCCAAAGGAAGTATTATGGACAGTGATTAATTGTGCAGAATATGTTACACAGACCCATTTAATTCACGGTGAGGCTGGATGGCAAAACGTACTTACTATGGCTGGGCGTGATAACATATTACCAGTAACCACAGGGGAGCAGGGGAGGAGGTGAAGGCCATCCTTGGCTACACATTTAAGTTCAAAGCCAGCCTAGAGAGGAAGGGAAGAAGACAGGGAGCGAGGGAGAGAGGAGAGGAGGAAGGGAAGGAATGAACAAAACGGTAAACTCCATGCTGCTGTCTCCACGTGAGAAGACCTCCCATGTGCAGCTTAGGGCTCACAGCCCCTGGCCAGGAGCCCAGCAGGCAGGGTTAGGCCTCCTCCTGGCAGCGACCACAGCACAGGTCCAGGCACAGAGGAACAGGCTTGGCTTTTAGGAGAGAAGGATGCCTACGAGGGGCTACCTTTAAGGCGCCAGCAGTGTGGGCTGGAAGGACAGATGGCTCAGTGGTTAAGGGCACTTGTTGCTCTAGGGGAGAGCCCAGGTTCAATTTCCAACACCCGTACGGTAGCGTGCAACCACCTGTAACTCCTAGTATGGTGGCTCACAACCAACCATCACTCCAGTCAGGTGTTCTGATACCCTCTCCTGACCTCTGTGCGCACCAGGTACACACACAGTATACATACACACCTGCAAGCAAAACGCTCATACACATAAAATAATCCTAAACAAACAGATGCTAGCAGTGAGAAATTACCTCTGCTTTTTCTACTAAGTACCACAGATAAAATAATGTGAGTAAGATACACTGGATACGAAACCTGCTATGCATGCCATTAGGTTATGAAAAATATACAGCTCCTTCTCTGGATGCTTTTGTTTTTTGTTTTCATTTAAGACAGGGTTTCTCTGTATATCCCTGGCCGTCCTGGAACTGACTGTGTAGAACAGGCTAGACTCAAACTCAGAGATCCACCTGCCTCTGCCTGCGAAATGCTGGGATTAAAGGCGTGCGCCACCGAGCCTGGCTTTCTTAAAGCAGACAGCATTATCTGATGAGATGTTTTCATGGAGAGCCAAGAGCAGCAGTCACTACCTTCTGAAAATGGTATCCAAGGAACCCAAGGCCTCACCACACGACAGGAATGGCCGCCCTTTCCGTCCAGCTGAAGCACAAGCAGTGACTGTCAGTCACTGACCATGTCATAGAAGAGGGCAGAGAGAAAGCAAGGTGGAGCTGTGGTGGTGACAACGTACCTGATCGGGTGGTCTCCACAAGTCTTAGGTCGCTCCATGACTGACACCCACTTGTCATCGTAGCTGAAGAGGGACAAATCCAGGTAGGGGCTCCCACTGTAAGACTGGGCACTGATGGGGAGCTGGCCTAGCAGGCGGCGCACAGCCTCCGTGTGCCCTCCATACTTGGCATTTATAATGGTGTCTTTGAACCTAAAACAAAACACCAGTGAGGAAGGCTTTCTCAGCAGCTGCCTCGATTTAAAACACTCTCTCCCTCTCCTTCTCTCTCTTTCACACACACACACACACACACACACACACACACACACACACACGTCTAAAACACAGAGAGATGGCTCAGAAGGTGAAAGTGCTTGTTGCCACACAAGCCTGAAGCCCTGGCGGAGTTCAACCAGCAGATGCCACAGTGTTTAAGATGCTTGATGTTCCCTAAGCAACCCTTTAGATATGACTACAAAGCCACTGTGATGCTCTCGTGAAAATGGCCCCCACAGGCCCACAGGGCGTGGCACTATTAGAGGTGTGGTCTTGTGGGAGGAAGTGTGTCACTGGGGGTGGGTTCTGAGGTTTCAGATGCTCAAGCCAGGCCCAGTGTCACTCTCTTCCTGCTGCCTGCAGATCTGGATATAGAACTCTCAGCTCCTCTCCAGCACCATGCCTGCCTGTGTGCAGCCATGCTTCCTGCCATGAAGGCAATGAACTACACCTCTGAACTGTAAGCCAGCCCCAACTAAATGTTCCTTTATAGGAGTTGCAGTGGTCATGGTGTCTCTTCACAGCAATAAAACCCTAAGCACCAAAAACATCACAACTCTTCCATGAGAGCCCAATATCCACATGGCTATGTCTCACCCTTTCCTGAGTGCCTCTCTATTAACCCTTGTTCTTAAATCTGTTCAAAATGTCTTTAACAACTTGCAAGTCTGCCACACCCTGGCTCATCCTGAGATTCTCTTCTGTAGCCATGGTTTTATACCAGTGAAGGTCCGCAAAGGACACGGGAACTCCTTGGCTACTGCAGTGGTCCCCTGGCGCTGTGCCTGCCTCTGCCGCCACTGACAGTGACATGCCGGGAGCCGTACAGCACCTGACAACCCAGAGGACCTGCTCACTGAAGCAGCTCCTGCTCTTCGGGGACACCCACCGCAGCTGCACCCTTCCAGCCTGAGACACACAGAGGCCATCTCTCTGCCAGCTGCAGCTCCTGGCTGTGTCACTCTGCCCAATGAACACCTTAATTCTAGGTGACTTCTAAAATTCTCAGTGAAGATCTTCCAAGCAGCACAGCCTCCGAGCCCCCACTTTCCTCTCACCCTCACCCTGGAGCCACTCCTTACCCCAGGGGGGCTGTCCCGTGTCCCAACTTCAACAATCCTTCAAAACCCACGGCCTCTACCAACATCTCCCCTCCTCTCATGTGTGTCCTCTGTGTCCTCTCTTCTTTAGGGTCTTAGAGTCCATCATGGAACAGCCCCACTGCACAGGACCCTCATCTTCCGTTTGGACACCAGACCCCACCCCTTCTCAAGACCCCACCCAAGAACCCCTTGGGTTCTTACAGGATGCATCCCTCGTCAACACGCTAGCATGCCCTTTTTTACTTCGCAGTTTAAAATAAGGAAAACTATCTGGTTATCGACAAGGGTCTGTAATCCCAGCTATCTGGGACACTGAGGCAGGACTGAAAGTTCAAGAACAAGGTCCAGACCAGCCTGGGCAGCTTGGTGAGACCCCTTAAAATAAAAATGAAAAGATGGCTGGGATGCAGCTCAGTGACACAGCCCGTGCCCAGCGTGCCAGAGGCCCCTAGGACCAATTCTCAGTGGGTAGAGGAATAGAGCAAGGGGGAAGGGAGGGAGGAGAGGAGGGAAGGGGCGCAGCGGGAGAGAGAACTGCTACTGCGGTCACACACGGCACACTGACGTTGTGGAACAGCCATCTGTGTCTCTCGCCATCTCCCTACTGTCCCTTGCTCACTCCAATCCAGCCTCCCTGGTGTCCTTCAAAGGCCTCAGAAACACGCAGGCCTTTGGGCTCACTATTGCCTCTGCTGAGTGCTACCTGTCTTCCTGCCTAACCTCAGGCAGCTCAGCTCCTGGTCTCCTTCAGGGGTCCCGCTCAGGCGCCACTGGCAACCTTGCCAGAACAGCAGCGAGATACACTCGGACCCACAGACACGCCCATAGCGCTGCCTCTTCCTGAACACCTCCTCCCTGGATCCTTCACGCCCACTTCCTTCGGGTCTGACCTGTGAACTGTGTGTGACTCTGCAGCTTCCCTTTCAGCAGCCTCAGAACTCTGTCTCTGCTGCCTACAACCACTCACTTGTAGCTTATCGATGACGCATATTTTCCAAAGGCTTCCTCAGAAAGACATATAAAAGGTGATTTTATTTTTGATCTTCACAGATCTGAAAATATCTTTGTTCTTTTCTATTTGAATATAGAATTCTAGATCAGAAATCACCCTTTTAGCCAGGCACAGGCTGGGCTCTGTTATCCCAGCATTAGGGAACCAGAGGCAGGACTGTGAGCTCAAGGCCAGCCTGGACTGCTCTCACCTTGAAAATAAATACACAAATTAAATAAACAAACAAACAAGAAAAGAAAGAATCGCTTTTGGGTGGTACCGGGGGTGGAATTGAACCTGGGGCCTTATGAGAACCAGACAAGCACTCGACTGAACTACATTCCCAAGCCCTTGGAATCACCTTTTTCCACAACATTTGAGGCAGGATCTCACGTCTCTCAGCTCTTAGCACTGTCACCAGCAAACCTGACACCATCTTACAACATTTTTGCATGGGAAATGCATGTTCTTTCTCAAGGTTTTTGTAATTTGCCTTTATTTCCAATGTTTTAAAATTTCATGACAAGCCTCCACGTGGCAGGACTTGACTGAGCAGAATCCGGGAAAGCCAGTGAAGGGAGAGGGGCATGACCTGTAGTATTTGCCAATTTCTGTGGTGTAAAGCTTCCTGCTGTGGCCAATTTCAAAGCACCAAAGTGACATCACCCAATACTGTTGGAGACAGCTGTAGCTCTCCAGTGTATAGCTTCCACCAACCAGCTAAAGATCTCAACACATGGGTAACAACAAAGTAAGAGGTAATTCCAACTTAGAAATGACCGTGTTTAACAGTTGGCGCCAACAGCCATGGCTGGCCCTGCCAACCTAGAAAGTTCTACCCCTGAGGGTTAGAAGTGCTCACTGCTACTAACCCTTTGGTCCTCAATCTCTCTCTTTTTTGGAAACAGCAAGGTATAGGGCTCCAGGGCAAATGCTCTCGATTTCCTCTTTAACTCTTTCTTTCCCAGTTCTCTATCTCCCCTCCTTCACCTGGAGAGTTCCTCAGCTAAATCTAACACACACTTCTTCAGTCCCGGGTCACCAGCCTTCTAGGAGCACCCTTCTTTACACCTTCAGGTGTTTCACATTCTGCCTCTTCGTTTCCCAGTCTGTTCTGGTCTCTCTTAGGGTAAGGGCGCTACTTAAGTGATCCATAAGAGTCCACGCTGTTTGCATGCTTTATGCTAACCTGTAAGCTACTCATTTTTTTTAAACATAAAGACTGCTAGAGAATGTTTACTACACAATTTTGCATTAAGAGCCACGTATTCACAAGAAATAAAAAATAATTTCAATTTACATGTACATTATATTTTCAATAAAGCAAAATACGATAGGGCAGCCAACAAAATCTACTCGAGATACATTTTGTGGGCAAGATGTACAAGAGCATTTATAACTTCTCAGTCTTCAGTGGCATGACACAACATTTTTAAGCTCACTGAATGAGTATGCGCCCTTTCTCCTCATGAAGTCCCTGCGGTGTTCCGTAATTCCAGAGGAATTCTGACATTCTTGCCAGAAGTTTCTTCAGAGTCCTGGATGACCCCATCCATTCAACAGACACCTCTGCTCCTCTCGCCTGACAGACACGAGCTGTGGTGTGGACACGGCAGAGACTATAAGCCCAAACCCCTGACCGCCTGGAGCTTGCCTCTTTGAAGCTCTGAGTATACCCACTGTACTAGTTGGTTTTGAAGAGGAACCTCGATCGAGGGGCTGCCTAGTCACGCTGGCCTGTGGCCACACTGTGGGGAACTGCGAAGGAGGGCCCAGTCCACTGTGGCAAGTGGTCCCAGACTGTACCAAAACACTAGCTAGGAATGACCAGAGACAAGACAGTAAGAAGCACTCTCCTGTGGTTTTACTTCAGTTCCTGCTTTGAATTTTTGCCTGACTGCCTTCAGTGACGGACTGTCACCTAGAAACAAACTAAAATAAACCCATTCCTCAGGTTGATTTTGCTCAGGGTGTTTATCAAAGCAACAGAGACAAACTAGGACACCATCTTCTATAAGCTGTTAATGGTACAGTTAACTTAAAGGTTAATTTTGAAAGAAGATTCCTAGGTTCAATTCCCAGCACTGCCACTGAAAAGTAGGGAGTGGTAGCCCACACCTGTGGTTCCAGCACCAGGAGGCTGAGTCACCATGGGGCCAAGGCCAGCCTGGGCTACACAGTGAGACCCTGCTTCAAGATTGGAAAGGAAGGAAATGATGCTACTAAGGCAGACGGCAAGTGATCAGAGAGGAGGCACAGGCAAGGAGGCGTCAGGACCCCCATCTAACCCACGATTACCCTCGTGCAAACACAGCGCTGCAAGTTACCTGTTTGCTCATCTTTCCCAGAAGCAGTAATGCTTGCTCTGATTCATCCGCTCAATGTGGTCTGGCCTATTTGGGACCAAAAACAGATATTTTCCATACCTCATTAAGGTTAGAGCAACTTAGGTATGAAAACTGAGGAGGTCTTGCTGACTTCAGTACTGGATCTTAGTACCAGACCAGATTTAGTACGGCTCTCAGCCCAAAGGAACGATCCCTTTCATGCTGATGTACTGAGATGGCTCCTGGATACCATGGACTTTCTATTTCCAAAGACTGACCAACAGCCCGGTCTGCTTTCTCTTCTGTCCTACGGAGCGCCCTCTCTCCCTGCACTTTACTTGGAGAGGGTTTTCCAATGCAACAGAGACGAATGATGTGTTCAACGCGCCACATTTAACCCGAAGTTCTAAAACGATCTCCAGCACTGCTCCACAGATATTTAAGGGTTTGGCAGTGCACCACTGAGAACGCAGCAACAAACAGATGTGGCTTCTGTCTTGCTGCAGTTCACCATGGTCGAGGAAGGACCCGGGAGATGCACAAGTAATTACACAGGTCCTCAGAGATGGAAAAACTTCAGGATGACTCAGGAGTTGCTTGTAACAGGCAGACCTACCAAGGCCAGGTAGACGATCAGAATGGCTACCAGCCCAACACCAACCATTTAAAGTTAAGCCCTTGAAGCCTGGTGGAACAGCTTACCGGCGCTGGATCTGCCTTGCAAAATTGTTGCTAGAAGCTGAGCAAGGAAACTGGACTTCACTGTGCAGGGTAGCATTGCGGAAGAGGTCACAGAAGTTCTCGAAGAGCTCCAGAAGCTCATCCGATGTGTTCTCAAACACTGCGATCACCTCTGTGGTCACCATGTTGTACACCACAAAGAAAGACGCCTGCGGAAGAGAGGCAGCCATGGGATGCCGTGCCTGGGAAACATCCCACTGGATTTCATCCGCACCACCCAACAACCCACCAGGGACTCAGCCTAGAGAGGGAACACGGCGCCATAGGCTCTGGGAATGGGGGAAGCGGCCTGGCTCTGTCAGTCGAGAGCCTCGATCCTCCAGACTTCCCACTCCACCACGCTGCCAGGATTACTGAGCTGGCCAGCAAGTATATACAAAAAGGCTTTCAATCTTTCAAACTGTGCAAACTCAGTATTTTTCCTCCCAAGTGTTTATTCCCTACTTGTTCCCCAATTCACTCCAAGATTTAAAGAAAAAAATAGTTTTTAAAATGCCAGATTTAATTTTCTTTCCTGCTGAGAAAGTGATTTGCAGCTCAGGGCTGCCTGTTGGCAAATGATTCTCTCTTCTATGTGTACACTTGAAAGTTCAATTTAGGGGCACTTATTTTTCCCTCTTAATATTTCTAGCATGCAGAGAGACGCCTTAAGTACATTGTGTGCTAAAGCTGCCCAGGCAAGGCGCATCCACACAGGACGCTGCAGACGAACAAATGGAAAATCACACAGGCATTTTCCACTTCTTTCCCTGTGAACGTCTTTCAGCCAAGGGCTTTTGTAAGATACAGTGGAGTTTTCTGGCAGTTAGGATTAGAGGGGCCTGAAAAGCATTCAGATGTCATGGGTGGCACTCACTGCTTTTTCTGAATGGGGCCCTAGTGACTGGGCCTCTTCCTTGACACCTCCAGTGTTCTGCCTCGCCTAACGGGCAGCTCCGGCTATCTTGAGATTTCGTCCCCGTGAACGTGGCAGAGGGAACTAAATCCACAAGCTCCCAGCAGGGTTCTAAGATGTCTTCGGGACACGGGGATTAGTATGTCCCCCACCTCTGATTGAGTCTAAATCTCTATTCCCCATCTCTGGAGCCGCCGGCCCACCTGTCTCACTAGTGATTAGTCTTTCCCGGAGCTCCTCTTACATGACTTTGCAGTCACCTGGAAATTCAATTTGGCTGCAAATTAAAGAGGCTGGGGGCAACCTGAGAATAACACATGCAGGTTTTGCTCATTAACCTTATTGGAGCTTATCAAATTAAACCGGAGGAGGGGGAAGAGGACAACTGGGCCACAGAGACTGGGTATCGAGTTTCCCGCTCCATGAGCAGAGGGCACAGCCCTGCAGCGCGTCTAGCTGGAACTGACTGTAAGTACCAGAAAAAAATAGGTCACCTTTTAGCCAAGGAAAAAAAATGGTAATCTCAGCGCAGTGATAACGGACAACTTATTCCTTCCAAAATAGAAAGGTAATTATAGCTGAGACCTAAGTAAAGACTGACTCACGCCCATCACAGCCAGGACACCACCGATCATATCAGGGTCTTAACAGGATCTTTCATAACTAAGAGAATATAAAATTACACAATCATTTGCCAGCCTTCCCTCTATAGCAGACTGGGAATTAAGGACAGGAGGGAAGAAGTCAAGGGCTCGACCACCTACTTTCGTGATGCATAGGATGAACTGGTGGTCACCTGTGGTGGTCAGTGCCACTGCTCATCACTGGCAGGGAAGAAAAGGAATGTTTAAAACAAAATCTAACCCAGTAACTTCCTCTTTTACAATGCACAGGCTCTGATGGGGTGGGGAGCTGCTGAAAGACATTTTACCCCAGGTCGAGTGCGGGCTTAGAAACAAGGTCCTGAATAGCATCTCTTTTTCACTTATGTTTCTCATGCATACATGGTGCAGTGTGTGTGTGTGTGTGTGCGCGCGCGCGTGCGTTCTTACATGTGGGTAGCTTACACGCCAACCTGCGCATCTAAAGGTCCACGGCTGCTGTTGGGACTCTTCATCACTGTCCCTCTGTTCACTAAGGCTGGGTCTTTCAGTTGAACCCAGAGCTTGGGCACTAGTAAACTTGCTCTTGGGATCGTCTCCACCTTCTGAACGCTATGGAGTTACAAGCAGGCCGCCACAACCACCTGGCATTTGCTTTGGTTCTGGGAACCCAAACTCCCCTCATGTTTGCAAGACAGATGCTCTGTTGTTGTTTTTTGTTTGTTTGTTTGTTTGTTTTGAGACAGGTTTTCTCTGTTGTAGCCCTGGCTGTCCTGGAACTCACTCTGTAGACTAGGCTGGCATCAACTTCAGAGATCTGCCGGCCTCTGCCTCTGGCGTGCCGGGATTAAAGGCGTGTGCCACAGCCTGGGGCAAGGCAGATGTTTTAATCACTGTGCCAACCCCCAACTATGATTGGTATCTCTTACAGGTAGAGTGGGCTGACTTCCTGGTTTACTTTGCCTTGCCTTAGAGTTCTCCATTTCCCAAACAGGAGAACTAGCCCGGAGCAAGGAGCCAAAGGAATGGAAGGCAGGTCTCTCACTCTCATTCAGTCAACACTGAACTCCAGAGCTTTGCAAAGACAAGTACCCAGGGCTCCCTGGATCTCCAGAGGGCACTCTGCCTGTCTCAGGACTGTCTGTGTCCTTCCCTCTCAACACTGCCTACCCTCCTTTGCTGTTTTGAGTAAAGGTCTCCCAGCCCAGACTGGTCAGAAACCCAAGATCTGTCTGCCCCACCTTTCCACTGCTGAGTCTGTGGACACTACAGCAGTGCAGCACACAGGGCTGCAGGATCAGCTCCCAGCACACACTACAGCAGTGCAGCACACAGGGCTGCAGGATCAGCTCCCAGCACACACCACAGCAGTGCAGTGCAGCACACAGGGCTGCAGGATCAGCTCCCACTCCAGACACTACAGCAGTGCAGCACACAGGGCTGCGGATCAGCTCCCACTCCAGACACTAAAGCAGTGCAGCACACAGGGCTGCAGGATCAGCTCCCACTCCAGACACTACAGCAGTGCAGCACACAGGGCTGCAGGATCAGCTCCCACTCCAGACACTACAGCACTGCAGCACACAGAGCTGCGGATCAGCTCCCAGCACACACCACAGCAGTGCAGTGCAGCACACAGGGCTGCACATCAGCTCCCAGCACACACCACAGCAGTGCAGTGCAGCACACAGGGCTGCAGGATCAGATTTTGCGATCTTTGCTTTTCAGTGTGGGAGACCCAGAGCCTCAGGTCCTAGTCAAGCCCTCTACCACTGAGCCCTTAAGGACTTCCACTTTTCATGAAGTGCTCTCTCGCACTGCCAGAACTTGTTTGGTTCAGCAAACAGTCTTACAAAGTCTAGGTAGGATTATACACGTGGCCGAACCCTGCCCTCACGGCGCCGGGGCTCCTGTCTGATAGGTACTGAAAATGGCCTGCGGAACAACTGAGACAATAACCACAGAGCTGGCCTCTACGTGGCAGAGGCTGGACATTTACCCGCCACCTGTGATCTCAATACCTGAGGCCAGAAAGGAAACTTAAGGCTGAACCCAAGCACAGCCAAAATCAGCACTCCATCCTGGGGCAGAGACTAACAGGGCATGGGCAGGGCACGCGCCCATACCTGAGACGGGTCTGTGACCCGCAGCGTCACCACGTCCTCGCTGGTGTACTTGATGAAGAGGTGGTTCTCGTCCAGAAGCTGCATCTTCCACATGCGCAGCTGCCGCAGCTGGTCCAGGTACTGGAAGAAGCGCCTCCTGGCCATGGCACTGCCGTCCTGCTCCGCCCTGCGCCAGAGGTACACCAGCAAGCGGTGCTTCAGGGAGTTGATGAAAGGGTCCCTGAAGGGATTGGCCATGCCCGTCTGGCTGTCCCGTTGCACCTCAGGGAACACGGCCGACACCGTGAGCAGGTCGTCCTCATAGCAGAAGCGGCCGATGGTCCGGACATCAATGAACGTGCCCTCTGGGGTCACCTGGAAGACGTGAATGGTCTGCTGCTGCACCGACAGGATGGCCAGGATGTTCTTGTACAAGTACAGCCCCTGGTTGTGCGACAGGACCACTTTGTCACACTTGAATGTGCGTGTGTCACACAAGCGGCCAGTGTGAAGGTCTATGATGTGGAGGGAGTAGTCCTCTAGCGGGGACCGCGGGTTGGGGGTCACCGACTCGCTGTTCCGGTAGACCTCATAGAAAGGGGGGTGAGGCTCATCCGGGAGGTAGGCGGCGGAGCCCACGATGACGCACCGGCAGTCGTCGGTGAAGAGGCTGCATTCCCGGTTCAAGTGCTCCCCATTGGCCGCCACGTTGGTAATGTGCAGCAAGACGAAAAAGCGCTCAAAGAGCCGGCCTCGGATGCTGACTGACCGCTGGTCGTTGCCATTGGACAGGATCTCTCCTTCATACCCCTGCAAGAGGTCCTCCGCTGCCTGGCAGCCCTGGTACTCATAGATCTCAAGAGAAGTCTGGTCAGAAGAAAAAGCAATGAAGTAGCGCCCATCCGGTGAGAATTTACGCAAGAAACAAGGAGGCTTTTCGACATTGACAACTGTGAAGTTGGGGAAGACGTTCTGGTGGAACACTCGGACCTGATGCCAGTGGGTTCCCGCCTTGCCTGAGCTGATACGCCGGCGCTCTAGGCGGTGAATGACATTCTGATTCTGGATTCTTCGAGGTTTGATGGTGGAAACATAATGATCCATTGTAACATCTCTGCATGAAAAAATAAAGCAGAATTCAACGAAACAACTAAACTCACTAATATACAAATACACGCACGTTAAAACAGATTTCTCTCTTACTGAACCCAGCTCTCCCAGGACAACAGTGACCAGCATTTCTCCTACCAAGCTTAGGGTTACACATTGATCCTGAAATTTCTAAATCTAAAGGCATGACAGGAGGATATGACACAGAGAGAATACCGTATAAGCTAACAAGAGTTTTCAAAGAATAATCCGACAAGTATAACAAATGTGAACCCAACAAAACTCTCGCTCCCAGGGTGTGGTGTTACACAAGTAAAAATCCCATCACCAGCATTCAGGAGGCTGAGGCAGGAATATCCCTTCAGGTTCCAGGCCAGACGAGAATACAGGTAGAAATCTTGTCTTTTGTTTATTTTTGAGACAGGATCTTCCGTATCCCAGGCAGACCTTGAATTTGCTATGCAGCCATGGAAATGCCTTCCTTCAACTTCTAACCTCCCCGCCCCCAACTCTCCAGTGTTGGGGCTACAGGCCTGTGCGCTCAGACCTGGTTCACAGGGTGCTGGGAATGGAAGCCAGAGCCCTGCACATGCCGGGCAAGTCCTCTATCAACTCTGATGCTCTCCCCAGCCCAAAGACCCTGTCTTAAAAAAAGTAACATTTACTGGGCTGCTGGTTAAAAGCGATCTATAGATTCACACAATCTCTATCGAGATCCCAAAACCTCATTTTGTGAAAACAAAATATCTCACCCTAAAAGTCGTGAAATCTCAAAGAATACCAAATAGCTAAGATGAAATGGCAGATTTCGTACACAGTTGGAGTCCTCATGTTCCTGATCTCAGAACCCATTACAAAGTCACAGTAATCAAAGGAAGCAGCAAAGCACTTGCACAGACAGGCCAATGGGAAAGAATGGAGTCTCAGGATAAACCTTCAGGTGGCACGATTAATCTTGTCAACACGAATGACTGGATTAGAAACCTCTGGGTGTCTGTAAATCAGTTCCAGAGACAAGTAGATTATGAGGGCTCTGACCTAATCAATGAATAAATATTTGCTGGCCAAATATCTGATAGGGAGTTAATACTTAGGGTACTTAAAAACTCCTAGAACTTGACAACTAATGACAAAACCATTTTTTTTTGGTTTGGTTTGGTTTGGTTTTTTGAGAGAAGGTTTTTCTGTGTAACTCTGGCTGCCCTGAAATTCACTCTGTAGACCAAGCTGGCCTTGAACTCAGATATCAGCCTATCTCTGACTTCCGAGTGCTGGTATTAAAGGTGTGTGCCACCACCACCCAGCAAACAAAACCCAATTCTTTTAAATAGAAATTTTAAATAAAACCAGATAAAGCACTTGAAAGACATTTCCCCCAAAGACAGACACATGGCCAACAAAGAAACTATGCATATCAATAGTCACTAGAGAGAAGAATCAACAGTTTGGGGGAGGAGGAGCTTTCCTAACAGGTAGCCCTGGGTTAGATCCCCGCACCACAAAACAAAAACTGTATAAGCAACATATAGGGAGGGTACTGTTTTGTAATCCTGCTTCAAGCTAATGGAGTACACACTCCATCCACCAGATAAGGATCTGAAAGGCACACTGAGCTAGACCCGAGGGAGTCAAGGATGTAAACTACTCCTCTGGCTGTTTCTGGAAAGAACCTCTCCCAGGAACTCGGTCATACTCATTCATTTACAAATTGCCTACGGCCTCTTTAGCTCCAGGAAAGCAGAGCTGGGTGTCCGGACAGATCACAGACTGAAATACACTATCTGGCCCTTGGTAGAAGCAATGTTCTTCACCTTTGAGAACTATCTCGGGTATCAGATGCTTCATCACACTGTCCTCGAAGAACTTCCTCCACTTCATGATGCAAATATCCCAAGGCACGACCCGCTCCTCTCCTTCCGAGACTCTCTGTATCTTACATTTATGTGTATACTTCCGGTGCTCTCTCTGGGTCAAGTACACACCCCATCTTCTGCATGGCATCACAGTGCTTGACACAAGGCAAGCTCCCTTCTTAAACATGGGGCCTACCTCAAGTCATGCTTTTGGACAACGTGGGAAACCAGGGGAACTTTCATTTTCTGAAATGCACTCTCCCTTGCCCCTTGCCTTAACTTCTCCCATTGCAACTTCAGTGTCAACTCTTGGGATGCCTTCTTTGGACCATCCTACCTAAATCAGGACTCATCTTCCCCTCGTTCTCCCTAGAGCAACCGGTCGCAATCTTTATTTACATGTTCGCTTACACTGTTGTGTTCAATGTTTGATTCTCCTCGCTGAACTGTACTCTCCCTATGGGAAGTAACCGGGTCGACTCCGGTCAACACGACACACTCGAGGTCTAGCCCTGGGACTGGCGCACGGTAGACGCTTGGGAACGTTCTGAAGGAAAGCAAGCCTGGCTAAACGGGCCAGCAAATGTGTGAAAGCAAGTTTTTTCTTTCTTTTTCTTCCCTCGGTAGAGCAAGTGCACGTCCCCTCTCTCCTGGCGATTGCGTCCACGAACCAAGAAAAGGATGCCGCGAGCCAGACACACACACACACACACAAGCGCGCCACACACACACACACACACACACACACACACAAGCGCGCCACACACACACACACACACACACACACACACACACACAGCGCCACGAACCAAGAAAAGGATGCCGCGAGCCAGACACACACACACACACACAAGCGCGCCACACACACACACACACACACACACACACACACACACAAGCGCGCCACACACACACACACACACACACACACACACACACACACACACACACACACAGCGCGCCCCAGGGGCGCCCCCGGAAAAGAAAAGCCCAGGGCGGGGCCTCCCGGCACTGCCCGGCGCGGGGCCTCGCGGGGCCCGGGCGTCACGCGGGAGGAGCCCGCGCGGAGCTCTCGCGGCCGCAAAGGACAAGTCCTCACCTGTCGGGTCCTGGCTCACGGGGCCGGGGCAAGGGTCGCCCTAGCCTGCTCGGTGCACACCTCCCCCGGCCCCGCCCCCGCCATGCCCCGGGACCCCGGCGTCCGCAGCCACCGGCCCCAGCTTCCGCCCGCTACCGGAAGTGCTGCGCAGCGAGACGGGAAGTACGGGAGAGCGAGGCGCCCTCCAGGCGAGCGGCGGCGCAGCGCACCCTAGCGGCGGGAGGGGGGAATCCAGGCCGTAGAGGCTGGGGCAGCCTCGGCCGTCCACAATGACGTGGGTCTGAATCAGGTTCTCGTGTGCTGGTGGAAGGTAGGATGATAGGCGCGTGTATATATCCGCGTCACCGAGTCCTCCGTGCCCACTGCTGTTGGTGACACACCGTGGGCGTACAATAAAAGCTTCCGTAGCAGATGAATCCCGCAACATTTATGGGTCTTCCATGATGCAGGTTATGTCATTCAATCTCTTATGTGCTATTCATTCCCTGTGAGCCTGTGGCTTCTACTGGGCCGTCTAACCCCAGCTGTCCCACATCAGTCTCTCGGATCACTCAAGTCTCTACACGTGTGTCATCTGTGTGTGCGCGTGCGTGCGTGTGTGTGTGTGTGTGTGTGTGTGTGTGTGTTCATTTTTGATGTCTTGGCAGGAAACCAAACCCAAAATGTCATCTCTTAAGGCTTCCGAGTGGCCACTCATCGCTAAGATCTGTTTTGTTTTTGTTGTTGTTGCTGTGTGTTGCTTTGTTTTGTTTCTCTTCCCTTCGGTAGAAAATAATCTGAGAAATAGGGGTTTTGTCTAATTTTCTATTCCATGCCCACCTATAACAAGGCCTGCCATCTTAGAGAAGCTCAATGAAGATTCCATAGGCGAGCCATGCATGGTGGTCCATGCCTATATCCCCGGTTCTTATGAGGCCTAGGATATAGAGGTAGAGGCCACAAAAGCCTGATAAACTGAGTTTATCACCTGAACCAAAGGTGGAGGGAGAGAACTGACTCCTGGAAATTGTTCTCTGACTTTCACATACCTGCCTGGCAAAGAATATTCCCGACACCTCTCCCTCAGTACACCACACCTAAACAACTTTTTTTTTTTCTAAAAAAAAAAATAAAGGCACTCCTGTGAATGTGAGCATTAAAGTTTCTTCCATGAGATCAGGGATTTAGTTCAACTGGTAGAGAGCTTGTCTAACATGTACAAAACCCTGAATTGGATCACCACCACTGGGCAGGAGACCAGAAGTTCAAAGCCACCCTCCAATACAGAGTGAGTGTCAACCTGGACTACATAAGACCCTATCTCAAAAACAAACCAAAAAAGGTTTCTTCTCATTTTCACCTTTAAATGTCCTTCTCAATGTGTGTCTTGGTTATAAACACTGTCATTAACAGTTACTAGGTCCAGAGTTAGGAAATGATGGTTGAGCCCATTTGATAGAGTGGTTGCCTAGCACATACAAACCCAGGTTCAATCCCTAGTACCAAATAAACAGGGCAAGATGGTGCACAGGGTCAGAAGTTCAAGGTCATTCTCAGGTATATAATGTGAGACACATGAGAACATTCCTCGATGCTGCCTACGGAAGTGGTAGCCCTCTCCCAAGCAGCATCAGGGGTGCCTCAGACCCAGGTGAAACCCAGGATCATCAAAAAGAGGACCAAAACTTTCATCTGTCACCAGCCAGTCAGATACATCAAAATTAGGAAAAACTGGCAGAAACCCAGAGGTCCTGACAGCAGGGCATGGAGAAGATTCAAGGGCCAGACCCTGAGCCCCAACATTGGTTACAGAATCAAGGAACAAAGCTCATGTTGCTCGGCAGCTTCCAGAAGTCACTGGTCCACAATGCCCTGAGACTGGAAGGGCCCCTTGATGCATATCAGATCTTCCTATGCTGAGACTGCACTCATTTCTTCCAAGAACCATCATGGAAAGAACAGCCAGCTGATCATCAACACCGGCCCCAACACCAGGCGGCACAGCAGAGAAAATGAGTGGACTGCTCACACATGCACTTCATTTGTGCTTAAATAAAACCGCAACATTGTCCCCAGAGGTAGAGCTGTAGTGGAGAACGATAATTACTTTAATCAGGTGTGTTAATTACAAAACGATTGTGCCAGTTTGCACTCCCATTTCTGCCAGTTCCTGCCTGCTCTTTATATCACAAACCTTTCTTTTTAAAAACTGTATTACATTTATCTACACCGTCTGTCTGCCATGTGACTTTATATGTCTCAGTGAGTGTGTGGAACTCAGAGGACAGCTTGCAGGGTAGTTTTTCTCCTGCCATGTATGTCCTGGGGATTGAATCAGGCCATCAGGCTTATAAGTAATCACCTCTACCTATTGAGCCATTTCCCCAACTCTGTATAATAAACATCTCTTATTTTTGTCAGTTGCATTAGCAAAAAAAAAAAAAATCTTAGTGTTCAAAGTTGTGTCTTCCTGATTCATGGTAAGGCAAGCTCTCCCCCCCCCCCCCACTTAGATCCACACAGGACATTTAATTTTCCTACTCTGAGTTATTTTTGCATTGGCTTTTCCATTTTTCAAGTAACACAACCTAGTACTGCACATTTTTCCGTGTGAAGCTTATGCTCATCTTACTTCTTTTATGGCTTAAAAACATCCAATCTTATTGCCTGTCTTGCTGTTAGCTGATTCACTTCAGAGTCAGCGTGGGGAGGCCTTGATGCTGCGCTTCCTGGAAGTCTGCTGGCAGCAAGGGAGGTCCATGCCGTCTTCTCTCCCTGCCTCTTCCAGGAAGTGGGTTTCATTTCATTTGAGCAGACATTATTGTTGTCAGAGTGCAGCGGAGCTAACCAGACAGACCTAGAGGTCACTGTAGAGACTTTGCCTTCTTTTGGGAGTAAGAGGAGTCGCGGGAGCACTCGGAGAAAAGAGCCAGCCTACGGACGTGTGTTTCAGGATATTCGCTCCGGGTGCCATAGGGAGAGCAGACCTGAGAGAAAAGGCTGAAAGCAAAGACCAACTAAGAGGCGACTGTCAGCCCAGGGGATGATGGTGACCTGGATTAGAGTGATCGGCGTTGAGCAGAGCTGGCAGGACTTGACAGAAATTGAGTAAACGCTGGGGGGGAAAGAAAGGCATCGAAAATGTCCCGCGCTTGGCCTGAGTAGCCAGGAGTGTTCTGACTCAGGAAAGAGCAGAATGTTTTCTTTGGGCTAAATTTGATGTTACCTTCTGGAAGATTGACCCATTTATTTATTTATTTATTCATTCATTCATTCATTCATTCATTTATTTATTTGCAGCTACAGACCCCAAGGATTAACACAATGCCAGGCACACTGGCACTCAGTAAACATTTGCCAGATGCTAAATCACAGCTGTTTGTATGAACAGGCAGCCGCCCAGTCTTCACACACACTGGGTGACCCTTTGGCTCTCCTCATCCCTCCTGTTTGCCCCTCTGTGCCCAGAGGGTGCCCCGGTGCCAGGGATGGTGGAGAGAGCAGCAAAGAGGCCTGAAGGACTTGCAGACCTTCTCCGTGCGTACTCCAGCTCTCGGTTCTTCTTTGACTCTTCGGCTCAGCTTTTAGCAGCTGCAGGGTGCCTGCATTAGCTGGCAGAGGGCAGATGGGAACAGCAGGATAAGAGGCTCCTGTCCTTCCTCCCTTTCTAGACGAGGCCGTGGAGTGCTCCTCGCCTTAGCCACCCTGCTCCCTTAGCATTGCGATGCTACTTCAGACGTCAGCGAGCCTAGGTCGCTGCGATCCCCATCTAATAAGCGTTTCCAGTAGGCTGGCCTCCGCCGTCATCTACTACACTACCACATTCGATCCCTTTGATGACGTGGCAAGGTGGGTGTCGTTACCCCATTCCACGGATGTGCCTCTGCAGCCTCCTTGCCCAAATGTCCCCATCTCTGTCTCCTCTCCATCCCACCTCTCTCCAGGGACACGGGGAGACCCACCCAGACCCTCCCACCCTGCTCACTACGAACAAACATTAATGACTCCTCGAGGGGCAGATGGGGACAGTGGATAAGAGGTGCCCTGTCTGTCTTCCTAGAAGAGCCGACACTTGACCCTGTATTGCTTCCCCGCCCGGTTCTTCCTTGCTATTAGCAGAAAATGTCAGGCTCCTGCTTGCGATCGCTCTGCCTTCAGGTGCAAAGCAAACTGTCGTCAACCGTGTGAAGATTTTCCTCCCGGCATGCTTGCCACTCAACGCTCCCGGCCCTCGAGTGGCTTTGCCTCATCTTCGGTGACCCTGAGGCTTCGTTCTTTCCCGGATACCTTCATCCCATTGTCTTCGCTTTATTGGTGCTCAGGGAAAGCAGATGAGTTTTGTTCTGCTTGTTCTGTGGGAAGAATAACATCTGCTGTGGGGTCAGGGACGGCAGCGGAATGTTAGGACGGCCATTATTCTATGAGTCACATGCCCCAGAGGCTACCCCCCAGCTGTCTCTGTCTCACTCACTCACTCGTGTTTCTCTTCTTTCAAAAATACTGTATTCAAGGGGCCACAGTAAAGAATCTCTGGACGTGACTGCTCCATGCTGTGGTTAAGGTTTTTATGGTAGATATGTGAAACAGAACAGCCAGAGGCATCTTGAGGAGTCCAGAGCAGAGAGAGAGAATAGACTGAGCATGGCCAGCAGACTGGACGTGGCCAGGGCTGGAGAAGCAAGAGTGGGAGAGGAAAGTGTGCACATAGATACACATACAGATACACATACACATACAGATATGCATACAGATATACAGACACACATACACATACAGATATACAGATATACAGACACACATACACATACAGATATACAGACACACATACACATACAGATATACAGACACACATACACATACAGATATACAGACACACATACACATACAGATATACAGATATACAGACACACATACACATACAGATATACAGACACACATACACATACAGATATACAGATACAGATACACATACAGATATACAGACACACATACACATACAGATATACAGACACACATACACA
The DNA here is from genome assembly GCA_026225945.1 of Cricetomys ansorgei. NCBI lineage: Eukaryota > Metazoa > Chordata > Mammalia > Rodentia > Nesomyidae > Cricetomys > Cricetomys ansorgei. The sequence goes on from JAMJFZ010003035.1 coordinate 3,045,425, forward strand.
TACAGATATACAGATATACAGACACACATACACATACAGATATACAGACACACATACACATACAGATATACAGATACAGATACAGATACTGATATACAGAGAAAGAAAGCTTAGTGAGAACAGCCTGGTTATAAGAAGGGTGAGAAGCTGCAGGAAGCCTGTGAGTGGGAGGGAGTTTCAGGTAGCGGAGGGAGCCTGGAGGCTGGCATGAGCTTGATATACAGCACAGGTATATGTCAATGGAGTCATGCATACCTTCTGCCAGAAGTAACGGGAATGAGTCCTTTGGCAGCTGAGAACAGGCTTCACAAGCTCCCGAGGAATGCTGGCTTTTATCTAGCTGCCAGAAATCCCCCGGGTAGCGCAGCTCGAGCTCATTTCTGGATATCTGGACAGCCTGAGAGACTCAACGAATGCTTTTTCATTGTCCCTGCTCATATAGCAGAGAAGCAAAGTATGGATTTTAGTATCCGGCTGAGTTGGATGTGAACAGGCTGCCTCTGGCCATTTCTAAGCTGGGAGCTTTGGCCCAACAAAGTTAGGAATGAAATGAAGTCCATGCCGGCTCAGCGGAGGCTGGGTCCTGAGCAGGGATGCATCAGTTGGGAAAGGCATGCCCTTTCCACGGTCCCCCAAGAGAACCTGCTTTGTAGCTTGTCCATTCAGAGGGAAGCCTTTTCTTACCGTAGTATCCTGCACACAAACATGGTTCCAAACAACAAACCTCATCACCTCTTAACCATTATCTTGGAAGCCAGGCTTTGTGCTGAGCCAGTGTGGCCAGAGGAAGGTGGAAAAGATCACAGTTCGTACCTTGGTGCTGCTTGGAAGGGTACTTGCAGACAGTTCCTTTCCATCAGCAGGTGCAAAGCAGCTACCAGAGGTGTTTATAGCAAAATAGGTGGATGGGTATTTGATCTAATACCCCAAAACAGATGTTAAGGGGTCTGCGAGATGGCACGGTTTGTAGATTGCTTTCCCGGTATGTGTAAAACCTTGGGTTCCACCCTTAACCCTGAGTAAAACTGAGATGCACACCTAATAACATGGAAATGGGGGGGATCAGACTGTAAGGTCATCCTCAACCACATGTCAAATTTGAGGTCTGCCTGGGATACATGGGTTCCTGTCTTAACAAGGGGTGAGAAAGGAAGACACTGAGGAGGCCCGGGTGTGGGGTTCCAGCAGGAGGAACAGCAGGGACTAAAGTACTCAGTGGAGTGTGAAGAAGAAAGCATCGCACGAAGGAGGAAGCACAGACCGGTATCCCTGAAGTGAACGGGGCGGTGGTTCGGGAGAGGAGCAGGGGCTCTGAGACTGACGGTCCTCGTCTCAAGCAGGGGAGATTGTATTGCCTCTGACGGTGCTGGACCAAACCATCGCCATGTCCATGCCCTGATAGATTTGAAACTTCTCCAAAGTGGAGACCAACTCTTAAAAGGAGGGCAGTGACTTCGCTTTACCTGGACTCTGGGCTGAAGATGATGTGTGCTCACTGGTTTGGCTGGTGCCTCTAGTATGTAGTGGGGGTCACGGAGGGTCTTCTAGCTTCATCCTGCTGCCGTGCAAATCCCATGACCAGGACCAACACAGGGGAGGAAGGTTGATGTCAGCTTATGGGTTGCCTTATTTTTGAGGAAGCCAGTGCTGAAGATGAACTTGAAGCGGGACCCACGAATGAATGCTCCTGCAGCCCCCCTCAGGCTCACACTCAGCTCGGGCAGCTCAGGACCACCTGCCTAAAGAATGGTTCAGCCCACCATGGGCTGGGCCCGCCTAGGTCAGCTAACAGTCAAGACAATCCCCCACAGACGTGCCCACAGGCCAATCTGCTCTGAGTGATCCCTCAGTTGAGACCCCCTTTTCGAGTGACTCCAAGGAGCATCAGGTTGACAGTTAAAGGTAAGCAGGACCCCAGCGTGGTGGCTCACACTAGCAATCTCAGCATCTCGGGGGCAGAGGCAGGGGGATGCTACAAGTTGGAGGCCAGCCTGGCTTACATGAGACCCTGTCCCCAAGAGTCATGATAAAGAAGCAAGCAAACAGCTTAACAAGCGTCTGTCAAGCGGATGGACCAGTGACGCTGATCTGAAGCCCGGTGCTCATCTGTCTCTAGATCTGCCTCGGATACTGTGTTGGAAGGTCTCTGGAGGGTCTTGTGAAGTGTTTTCCTTAAACCTGGCATTCCAGGGCACTTCAGGGACTTTCCTCCCCTTCCCCTCTCAGGGCCTGGATGAGGAATAATGGCTGAAGCTTAAGAAACCAGGGGTAGGAAGTGAGTTTGCTTCAAGGGAAGGATGGCTCATGCTGTTCACAGAGTGAAAGGAAGAGGCCAAGACCAAGGAACACAAAGTAATCTTTGCTGCAGGGAAAAACCTCTCTCATACGCAATGAAATTAGAGGTAATTGTGAGATACTGAAATTCGATAAGACCTAGAGAGGCTATCAGGTGCGGCAGGGCGGCTGGATGACGGGCAGCTGTCCCTCGCCACCAGCGCTGGTAATCACCTCTCTCCTGAGGACTGAACAAACAGTCCTCTCTGGGCCAACATCAGTACTGTCTATAACAGGGGCAACTGTGAGAGCCAGGGGAGAGGAGCCGATCTGATCACCCAGAAAACATGAACCTGGCCCCAGCCACTACCCCACGCCTGGTCTAGGAGCCCCAGAACTGCCTGGAACTGCTCCCAGGGGCAGAAGGCTGACAGGAGTGGCTAGGATTAGCATCCTTTCTGTCTACAGGCTACAGAACATCAGAGACCTGGGAGAAACCAGGGCACACTGTGGCTTGGCGGGACCGGGCATTTCCTCCATCTCTGCCGCCCTTTATCTTCTTTCCTACTGAGGACACGGCCATGAACAACTTAGAGCATAAAACCAACGGAGATACAGAGTGTTAGCTGGGAAGCACAGGTTCCGGGGGACACGCAGCAGGCACGATCCGCCATCATGGTCCTCAGTTCCGGCGGCTCAAGAAGAGAAGCGTCTAATTGGTCCGAGGTGCGCTTGTGGAGGGGATAGTGCGCGGGAAAGCACAAGGCATAAGACGCCTTCTAGAAAATGTAGCACTCTGAGAGACAGATTTGGAAGGACATTGCTGAAGTGACACCAAAGCAGCCCGAGGAAAGGCGTCACCAACCGTCTAGGAGTCACAGGCTCCGTTCACAGGTGCCGTGGTGTCAGGTGTGCAGTAAAACCAAACACCCTCCAGCAGGAAGAGGCACAGTGAAGACCCGGCAAAGCCGGCGACGCTGGCAAAGCGGAACCCAGGCTGTACGCACGCCGGGTCTAAAACACTTTAACAAAAGCCTGTAGGAAGGTGTGTCATGGCCGCACACGCTTGTAGTCCCAGCACTGGGAATGTGGAAGCAGGAAGATCAGGAGTTCAAGGTCGCCCTTCACTGTACTGCAAGTTGGAGGCCAGACTGGGCTCCATGAGACCCACCAAGAGACAGGCGTGGTCTGAGCTCAGATGGGACCAAGTTTGTTCACAGCAAAGGGGCATCTTTGTCACCCTTTGTGTGTGGACTGCCAAAATGCCTACAGAGGAAGATGGGAGGTGACTCCTTATAGGGCAGAAGTGGCAGAAATGGCTTCTGTACTCTGCGGAGGGAAGCTGGGAAGTGTAGTCCTTCAGACAGAAATATCAGTTACAATCTAGCGACACGGGCGGGGACGGAACCCATCAGGTTCTCCTGCTCCTCCTTACAAGGGCACTGCTTCCATCCCGGAGGTGTGGCCTTCGTGGCCCAATTAGCTCCAACAGCAGTGTATTGGACATTAAGGTCTAAGCAAATAGTTTTGGGAGGTCGTACAAATATTTCTTCACGACGCACGTCATAAAATGTCAGCATGTCTAGGCACGGATCTGTTCGCTGGCTATTACTGGTGGGCAGAAGAGGGAGAATCACTTTCACTGATAGACAGCTGTCTTTGTGCATGTGTGTTTGCGGGGAGGGTACATGTGTGTACATGTGTGTGGGCAGTCTCACGTGTCATTCCTCAGGAACCATCCACCTTGCCTATTGAGGCGGAGTTCCACACTGGCCTGGAGCTCTCTGATTGGTCTACACTTGCTGGCCAGAGAGCCTACAGATCTCCTGGCTCTGCTTTCTCAGCACTGGGATAATAAACCACACAAACCACTATGCCCAGTGTTATTATGGGTTACCGGGACTATGCTTGCATGGCAAGTCTTTTGCTAACTGAGCTATCTCCCTGATCACAGATACCTCTGTCTCATAAAAAAAAAAATAATAATAAATAAATAAATAAATAAATCAGTTAAGTACTGTGGTATATACCTTTAATCCTAACACACAAGAGGTAGAGGCAGGAGGATCTCTGTGAATTCGAGGTCAGTCTAGCCTACATAGTGAGTTCCAGGATAGCCAGAACTGCATAAAGAAATAATGTCTCAAAAAAAAAAAAAAGTCAAAGAATGTTGTGGAAGTTTATTTTCAGTTGTGTTTCAAATAATTGTTTTTGTGCACTGTTGGAAAAAGGGATACATAGGCCTTGGCATTTTGTATTGTCTTCAGGTGTTGGGTTTCTGTGGGGGATGTTTGATTGTTTATAATCTGCACCTGAGGAGTTCTCGATCAATAAAAACACCTGAGGTCAGATGCTCAGTGTTCCACTGTCGAGTATGGTGCTGGCCAGGATGGTGGTTTCCCTCTGCTGAGGTCTGGCAGGGTTTGCAGTTATGAAATATGCCTCCGTGTCTTCCCTAGTGAACCACCACAGCAGCTTACGACTATAAAAGAATCAAAATTTTTATATGTATTTATTGTTTTATGTGTATGAGTTTTTGCTCGAATGCATGTATGTGCCTGGTACCTGTGGAAGTTGGTCAGAAGAGGGTGTTGGATCCCCTGGAACTGAAGTTACGTATGGTTGTGAGCTATCTTGAGAGGGGGGCAGTAATATAGTAATGAGCGTGTTTTATTTCAATAATCAGTAAAAATGATTGCAGATATGCTTAGAATGCTTTTAGACAGTAAAAGAATGCAGATTTGGAGATATACCGAGCTGTCCGAATGTATGTGTCCTCTCCTCCCTTAGGACAATGGTATTCATGGACAAGAACAGATCATGGCTTTCATTCTGCATCCAGGCACACTGCGTTATGCTGAGAGCACCAAGTCACCTGACTAGGAGCGATTACAGAGGTGGCTCTGCGGAGGGGGATACAGGAAGACCACGAGGCCCCCACATTCGGTTGAACTGACACAGGATAGGGGAGGGAACTCAGTTATAAAGACAAGTGTGAGAATCATGGGAAGTTGCCTTTGCTAGGTCTGCCAGGAGTGAATGGGTGTAGGATCAGAGCTGCTCCCCAGGAAGCGTATGCCAGGAGGGCTGGGGCGCAGGCAGAGCCCCAGGAGAGACACAGAAATATCCAGTAGGGGTGCTTCCTCTTCTCCTCCAGGACAGCACCAATCATGGAGAGGAGGGAGCCAAGGGTGCCTGCATCCCAGGTGAGCCCGCCCTTGCTGGAGGCAGAGGGGTTCAGGAGAGAGGTATCCTAGCAACCTCTAGAATTCCTGTCAGGCTTGCCTTAGGACAGCAGGCAGGGAGCTGGCTGATCATCCCACTCCTGGGCGCTGGGAAGACTGTGTGAGAGGGCGGGAGTTCCCAGTCTCGGCTGACCAAAGGACCCAACAGAAGACTTGTGAACATACTGAGTCCTAGCTGGGACTGTAGCACGCGGTAGGGTGCCTACTTAGTTTAGTGTGCCCGTCGATCAACAGGTTAGATCCCTAGCACTGATCCCTAGCACTGATCCCTAGCACCGCATAAAACCAAGTACCAGATGCCTGTAATCCTGCACTCAGGAGACCAGGCAGGAGGGTCAGGCTGGGGGACACGTGGAACTCAGGAGTAACTTGATGTGCCTGTGGCTCCAGCTCAGAAAGTAAAAGGACAAAGAAAGGAGGAAAGATGAGCGACCCGAGTTCTAGACCACCCCAGGCCAGAGCGCAGTGAAGAGCTTCCCAAGGTTTCTCTGTGCCCATGTTGAGCCTCTTCGATCATAAGCTGTCACGCACACCAGGATCCCATGGATTTTGTCTCAGATGAGCCCGTCCACCTTTTCCTGCTGTCGACACCAGGTAGCAGGTTGCTCTGTCTCCGGCCCTGAATTTGGAACCTTTTAGGGGAAGCGACAGGGTCCACTGCAGCGCTTACAGGGCTGCTGCTTCGGCCCAGTGTTGCCCTGAACGCGCTGCCTCCCGTTGCCAGTCTCAGCCCGGCCACATCTCACTTCCTCCTGCGTGCTACTCTCCCGTCACAGGAGAACCAGAGCGGGAAAGGGGACACGTGTGTTCATGATGCCACCTAACCTAGGGCCACCCTCAGCAGTTTGTGGGAGCTGGGGTGCTGGGAAGGATTGTGACCCTGGGATCCAGGTGAATATCTGGGAATGTAAAAAAGACATCAGTTTTGGTATATCCACTAAGAAGCTGGGCTCTGTCCCAACATTGTTGGGTAGGCACTGTAATCCCCAGAATTCTGGAACTCCTTTGGCTCTCAAAGTTTCACCAGGAGTCCAGGTCTGATGTAAAAACAAGGAGTCTTTATTCTGCAGAATAAACCAGCCTGCGGGGGTCAGGCACCGGGTGGAATGGCCAACCCTGAACAAAGGCTTGCTGGCCTTTTTATAGACAGTAAGAGGGGGTTTCAGCATAGGTGAGGTAGCCTGGTTTCTAATTGGGGGACAGAAATGCAGTTTACAAATGTTTAGTTTTGATTGGCTTGTGCTCAAGGGGCTAACTGTCCACATTCTTAAGCTATATCTGCTTAGCCATCAAAGTCAAGACATTTGTTTATGGCCCCTAGGCCATCCTGCCAGATAAAGTAGGGGCCACTCCTGCCCTGCTTCTTCTCTCAGATTGGTTGCCCTCACAGTGGGGGTCCCTTTTCAGGTTATCCAAGCCCCATTTGACAGGTATATCCTGACTCCTGTTAGTCTGCCATTTGGTTCAGGGAAGGGACTTTTGCAGTTTTTCCCAGGAACCAGGGTGGGGGTGGGTCCCTTTTGAGTCCTAAGAGCCCATGGCTCTTCCATGGTGGAAGCCCTTTCCCTCAGAAAGACTCCTCTAACAGCACGAACTGCGAAGAGTTAGTATTTGTGATAGGTATCCGATGGCTACAGTAGTTAGACGTGAAACTAGGTCCCCCTCCAGAGTGTGAGGCCACCTACAATTGCTCTCCTTCCCAGCCCTCTCAACATTTTTGAGTGACAAGCAAAAAGGCAGAGGCCAGGTCCAGCACAGAGAAGAGAGAAGGGAAATGGCAGAGGTTTGGGGGTGCTAAAGCCATCTAGTGTGACCATAGTGAGATCAATCACTCCCTAGACCCCAACAGGATTCCGCCCCTTCGGTTAGCCAGGAAGGAGTTTGCCCCAGCCACATTTTCCTGCTGGTTTGTGGGTGGAGAGATTAGGAAACCACCAAAGTTTTTCTAGGGACCCTGTGGAGTGGGGGGATGGGGGAAAGTGATGTGAACAACCGAGAGCCACCTGGATAGTCCTCTGGAAGAGCTGGGAGGCGGGAGGAAGGAGGGCACTGTCCCCCTCACTAATCAGGACTGTGTGGGGGCTGGGCCCTGCGTGCATCTGATAAGGTTGTTATGTCAGCAGGCACACCTGCCGGGCCATCTGGCACCTCCATTCTGCAGACAAGGCACCCTGGGCCTCCTCGCCCACCTCCTCAAAGGTCAGGGCTGCAGGGGAAAAACATGACTCCTCTCTAAGCCCAAATATTGCAAGGCAGCCTAGGTCCCCGGGTAACACTTTGGAATTACTTCTTGTCAGGAGACAAGAAGTCGTGAAATGGTTGGGTGGAGCCTCTCTAAACCACCCCGCCCCCCAGAGTTTAAACACGGATTGATTCCAACCTTGCTGAGATAACCAAGGACTGGAACATGGATAGTTTAAACAAGACTCCCCTCTCTTCTGTCCATATCAGACAGAATCAGAGCAACAGCCCAGGGGCCATTAATCATCTCAGAAGCCAGCTTCTGAAGCTTATCTCCGGTACAATCACCACAGCCCTCCTCTTGTGGGCTCTGGAAACCACAGCATTTAGGGAGCGAGCGTGGTACCTATGTGAGCAAGTCACTTTAGGTTCTGTCCAGCTGCACACGAGCTGGACACTTAACCATTTCAATAAAGATCTGATTTGCGTTACAAAACAAAACAAACAAACAGAAAACAGCGAGTCTGCCGTGCGTGTGTGTGTGTGTGTGTGTGTGTGTGTGTGTGTGTGTATGTGTGTGTGTGTGTGCCCGTCTGCGCGCGCCATATCCAAGCTCAGATGATGGCTCTGTAGGTTTGCCAGTGGAGCGCTTGGGAGGCAGCTGAGAACGTCACGGACGCGTTGTGCTCCATGCTTGTGTGTCATGTAATTGCTCTTTCGGCCTCCGGGGATTGAACCTAAAGGCTTCATACGTGCTAGGCAATCACTGAGCTACATCCTCGGTCATTTGAACTGCTTGCTTAGAGACCCCTCTGCCTTTGACAGTGTCATATGTAGCCCAGGCTGACCTCACACTTGCTAAGTAGCCAAGGATAAGCTTGAATGCCTGATCCTCTTCCCTCTACTTCTCAAGTGCTGGGATTACAGGCGCGTCCACGTGGCCAGTTTTATGTGGTGCCGCAGACAGAATCCAAGGCTTCCAGCAACTTGAGAGCTACATCTCCAGTCCCAGGCCAGAGAGGGCGCACTCGACCCTTCTGCCATACAAGGACACTATGAAGAAGCTGCCATCTAAGAAGCAGGAAGCAGCTCTCCAGATAGCAGATAGCAGACCAGCTAGCATTTTGATCATGAATGCCCCTGCCTCAAGAGCTATGAGAAACAAACTTCTATTGTTGATCAACTGTCTAGTCTGTAGGTATTTTATTACAGCTGCCCAAGCAGACTAAGACAATGGGACGAATCTTGTGCTTTCGCCCTAGACTATTTGTGCCCACTCAGGAAGGGGAGGGCTGTCTGAAGGGAGGTACCCAAGCCTGCGTGTGGAATTCAAGGCCGTCCTGGACCATAAGAGACCCTCCGTAAAAATCAAAACACCTTCTCTCCTTCTGAGCCTGCATTTTCTTCCCCCCAAATCTCCCTGTTGACCTTTCCAGCCCTCAGATATTTTCAGCCAATCATGACTGAACGTGAGCCAACCTCACAAGCGCCTTGTCCAGGCCTCCAAAGCCCTCCTTGCTAGGCCCAGCTCTGTGCTCCTTCATGGAGGCAGAGTGAGGGGAATTCAGGTTTCACCCGGGGTGACTTTCATGGCTTTTCTCGTGCCTGCTCCGTGCACACATCTCGGGCCTTCTGTGCGCCTCACACCCTCTACCCAGCACCCTCCCTCCGTCCTCCGGCATCGATTCTGGTTCACACTAATTAGACCCTTCTTGGACTGTAACAGGAAGGAGAGCTTTGCCATGTTCTTGAAGGAAACCATGCGAGAGTCCGACCTGCTGATGGTTGCCAGGCAACCTTGATGATCCTACGGTAAAGACGAACTCTCTAACTGGCCAGAGAGCCCAGTTAGCAGTTATTGAGCGCGAGTCTCTAC